>CAUYLG010050052.1:0-17086 GCA_963573385.1 Cacajao melanocephalus | reverse complement strand
ACAACCTCCGCCTCCTGGGTTCAAGCAATTCTCTTGCCTCAGCCTCCCGAGTAGCTGGGGCTATAGGCGTGCACCAAGCTGCCCAGCTAATTTTTGCATTTTCAGTAGAGATGGGGTTTCACCATGTTGACCAGGATGGCCTCAATCTCTTGACCTCGTGATCCACCCGCCTCGGCCTCCCAAAGTGCTGGGATTATAGGCATGAGCCACCACACCCAGCCCAGAGAATTTTTCTTAATGCCCAGTCCCTGCTTGGCTTTATGCCTCTCATTGAATAAAAGTTGTATTCCACCATCAATGTTTACCTTATCCTTATTAGAATGGTTGTGGGGGAAGACTAGGGATGTTCTCTTTCTGATTAAATCTCACTCTTAAGCAGGGAGTGTGAATGTGTGTCTCTTGGGATGGTGGCCTTCGCAAATCTTTCTGCCTCTCATCCAGGTATATTGTTGGGCCTAGCACTTGTTTCTGCTACAGCCCTAAGAATGTGTTTTTCTTGTTTCTCTTCCCCAACTACACTGGACTTTGGCCTGGGTGGAGTTTCAGTTGCAGTGTGTGGGAGACACCATTTCACTCCCAGCTGAAATGGGTTCTGCTGTATTATTAGGCTATAGTTTTGTCCTTACCCCTACAGAATAAGGCTGTGTTTAATACCAGGAACAAGGGAGATAGTTCTAGGTGAAGTTTGAGAAGTATCTGCTCTTTCCCATCCACAGCAAGCATCACCAGGAAACTTCCTCAAGATTCTTGTGTTTTACCTGTGATAGCCTGATAGTGTTCACGGAGGAAAAGTCTACTAGGAGTATACATTCCAGACGTCTGTCTCCTATAGGGACTTCATACTCTCACACTAGTCCCTACTTAAGTTTTAGGAATTTGTTATTAATAGCTAGCTGAATCTTCTTACTGCCAATGTCATAAATATGACATTCATTGACATTTCTCCAAGGCAGTCAGATGCTTAGGTCCTGTTTCTCTATACATGCATCTGTCTCTATCCTGGTATTTGGTGATGGTTTGCCCTGGACCTCAGTACTTTGATGGGCTCAAGAAAAGTTGCTATTTTGCAGTACATACAAATGCTTTTCTTGTTACAAATGGTGGAGTGATGCTCTTTACAATTTCCTGTGTCTCAGAACAGAAACTGGAAGCTGAACTCCATCCCACATGTTTTAGGTATCTTTAGGTATTCATGTAGGCACCAAAATTTGTATTAGTTATTTACTGTTGCTTTAAAAATGCCTCAAAATACAGTGGCTTAAAACACCACAAATTTATTTTCTAAATTTCTAGGAGTCAGGACTCTGGATGTTACCGAGATGGGTACCTCTAACTCAAGGCCTTGAACAATGTTTCAACGAGTGTTAGAAGGGTCTGCGGTCTCATCTGAAGCCTTAACATGGGAAGCTCACTCATGTGGCTATTGTCAGGATTTGGTTTCTTGTTTTATGTTGGACTGAAAGCTTTTATTTCTCACTGGTTGAAAAAGTGAGATATATGGGAAGGAGAGAAGAGGGAGGACAGAAGTTGGTGAAGGAGGGGGAGAGAACAAGAAAGCATGCACATATTATGGCAAGACAGATGCTAGAGGCTCTTACTGGTCTTATTTCTTCTAAAGTGATATGCCATTAATTTTGTCCTATTCCATTAGAAGTGTATCATTTGGTACAGTACAAAATCAAGATGATAGGTGATATGGTTTGGCTGTGCCCAAATCTCATCTTGAATTATAGCTCCCATAATTCCCAGGTGGCAGGGAAGGACTTGGTGGGAGAAAATTGAATTATGGCGGCAGTTTTCCACATACTGTTCTATGGTAGTGAGGGAGAGAGATCTGATGGTTTAATAAGGGGTTTCCTCCTTTGCTTGGCTCTCATTCTCTCTTGTCTACCACCATGTAAGATATGCCTTTGGCCTTCCACCATAATTCTGAGGCCTACTCAGCTACATGGAACTGTGAGACCATTAAACCTCTTTTTTCTTCATAAATTACCTAATCTTGGGTATGTCCTTATTAGCAGCATGAAAATGGACTAATACAGTAAATTGGTACCGGTAGAGTAGGGGGCCATTGCAAAGATACCCAAAGCTGTATAAGCAGCTTTGGAACTGGGTAACCAGCAGAAGTTGGAACAGTTTGTAGGGCTCAGAGGAAGACGAGAAAATGTGGGAAAGTTTGGAACTTCCTAGAGAATTGTTGAATGACTTTGACCAAAATGCTGGTAATTATGTAATATTGGGGTTCAGGGTGCCCTCAGCTACCCTGAGAGGATATTTCTCCAGGTTCTTGGTCTCCTGACCTCTCAAGAATGAGAGAGGGGACCACAGCGCAGTGTGCAGTAAGTGCCAGACTCAAAAGTGTTTGTACAAAGTGATTTATTTAAAGAGAGAGAGAAACAGGAGAAGGAGAGAGAAAGAAACAGCTAACTCTCACACTGAGTGAGAGAATCCAGAAAGATGGAATCCAGGAGAGGAAAGCAGCTTCCATGAGAGTGTTAGAGAATAGAGAGAGATGGAGTTTAGGAGAAGTCTGGCTTCCACGAGAGAGTGTGGAAGGGGACTCAAGAGGGGAAATCCAGGAGAGAGAATTCTGAGGGCTTCCATGAAGGCAGTGTTCGTGGAAGGGGACCCAAACATGGAGTCCGACGAGGTGTGGAAGAAGGGGACATTTAACCTGGGAGGAACCCCCACTTTCTCTAAGATGCCAGGCCAATGAAAGGAGTTCCTTAGAACTTCTGCTGGAGTGATTGACTTATCTGGGGCCACTGCAAAGATACCCAAAGCTGTATAAGCAGCTTTGGAACTGGGTAACCAGCAGAGGTTGGAGTGAAATTTAAACATAAACCATTAAACCTCCCGGATGAAGAGAGATGGGAGGGAGGCATGGCGCTAGGAAGTTCTTGCCCTTAAAACTATGCCTCCTTGTGGACCTGGAAAGAGAACACATTCCCTCAATTATATGGACAATGAAATCTAGGCTGAGGTGTCCTCAAATGGAGATGAGAAATTTGTTGGGAACTGAAATAAAAGTTACTCTTGCTATGCTTTACCAAAGAGACTGGCAGCATTTTGCCCCTACCCTAGAGATTTGTGGAACTTTGAACCTGAGGGAGAGAACATAAAAGGGAAACAGAGTATAAAAGTTTGGAGAATTTGTAGCCTAACAATGCGATAGAAAAGAAAAACCTGTTTTCTGAGTAGAAATTCAAGCTGGCTGCAGAAATTTGCATAAGTAATAGAAGCCAAATGTTAATCACCAAGATGATAACATGCTCCAGAGCATTTCAGAGACCTTTGTAGCAGCCTCTCCCATCACAAGCCCAGAGGCCACGGAGGGAATAATGGCTTCCTGGGCCAGGTCTAGGGCCTTCCTGCTGTGTGCGGCCTAGGGACTTGGTGCCTTGCGTCCCAGCCACTCTGCCATGGTTACAAGGTGCTGAGGTACAGCTCAGGCTGTTGCTTCAGAGGGTGCAAGCCTGAAGCCTTGGCAGCTTCTGCATGATGTTGAGCCTGCAGGTGCACCCAAGCCAAGAATTGAGGTTTGAGAATCTCTGCCTAGATTTTAGAGGATGTATGGAAACATCTGGACATCCAGGTAGAAATTTTCTGCAGTGGCGGGACCCTCATAGAGAACCTCTGCTAGGGCAGTGTGGAAGGGAAATGTGGAGTTGAAGGCCCCACACAGAATCCCTGCTGGGGCACTGCTTAGTGGAGCTGTGAGAAGACTGCCACCATTCTCCAGACCCCAGAATGGTAGATCCACTGACAGCTTGCACTGTGCACCTGGAAAAGCCACAGACACTAAACACCAGCCTTTGAAAGCAGCCGGGAAGGAGGCTATGCCCTGCAAAGCTACAGAGGAAGACCTTCCTAAGGCCATGGGAACCCACCTCTTGCATCAGTGTGACCTGGATATGAGAAATGGAGTCAAAGGAGGTCATTTTGGAGCATTAAGATTTGGCTGCCCTGCATGGGGCCTTTAGCCCCTTCACTTTAGCCAATTACTCCCATTTGGAATGACTGTATTTACCTCATGCCTGTACCCCCATTTTATCTAGGAAGTAACTAACTTGCTTGAGATTTTACATGGTTATGCCTTGTCTCAGATGAGACTTTGGACTGTGGACTTTTGAGTTAATGCTGAAATGAGTTAAGACTGGGTGATTGTTGGGAGGGCATGTTTTGTTTCGAAAAGTAAAGATATAAGATATAAGATTTGGGATGGGCCAGAGGCAGAATGGTTTGGCTGTGTTTCTACCCAAATCTCACCTTGAATTGTAGCTCCCATAATTCCTATGTGTTCTGGAAGGGACCCAGTAAAAGATAGTTGAATCATGAAAGTGATTTCCTTGTACTTTTCTCATAGTAGTCAATAAGTCTTACAAGATCTGATGGTTTGATAAGGGGAAACTCCTTTTGCTTGGCTCTCATTCTCTCTTGTGTGCTGCCATGTAAGAGGTGCCTTTCACTGCCACCATGATTGTGAGGCCTCCCCAGCCATGTGGAATTGTGAGTTTATTAAATATATTTTTCTAAAATTACCCAGTCTTGGGTATGTCTTTATCAGCAGTGTGAACACAGACTAGTACAATAGGATTACCAAGGGTGTGGATAGCAGGGTGCAGAAAAAATTTAGAGCAATTATAGAGACTGCCTTCCCCTAAACAGGGGAAAAAATAGTACAGTTAAGTGTCTATATCCCTGAAATAGGATTTAGAGAATGAGAAAAATCAGTGGATCTGGATGTTGGCTGGTTCTTGAAAATTATTAATTAGATTGATAAATCTGAAGTTGGATTTACAAAGAATAAGAGTTAAAAAGAGAATATATTACAAACAAGGATAAAAATATGCCTACAAATTCTACTCATATTAAAAGAACAATAGAATAGTATGTAACAATGCTGATAAATATTACAACTTAGATAATATGGACAAATTCCTTGAGTGACACAAATTATGACACTGACCAAAGGAGAAATAGAAAATTCAAAAAGTCTTTGTAGGTTCTCTAGTGTGTACTCTTCTTCCATTCCTGATATTGTTCATTTGTTTCTCTTTTTTTTTTATTACTTATTCATAGGCTGGAAGTTTATAACTTCTATTGATTCTTTCAAGTGAGATATTTTTACTCCACTGATATTGTTTCCTATGCTTTATTTTATTATTATTTTTTTGTCATTAGTTGCATTCTTCTATTTTTTTTTAGATCTAACTTGTTCTTCTATTTTAGTTTCTTAAGTTAGAGAGTTAGCAATTGGCTCCTAGTCCCTGTTTGAAATTATTATCATCATTTCTCATCGCAGAATCAGATCTGAAGGAACACCTTCATGTTAGGATGTGCTATTCTTCTGGCAAAAGGAAAGTGCAAGAGACTTAGTGGAAATATAAAATGGCTTTTAAAGCACCTACTTTATCTCTTCTCACCTTTCAGTGTCCAAAGTAAAATGTATGGTCAGGTAGGATAGAGAACTATACGTTTCCCATAGGAGGTGCTCTAAGTCAAATGGATGTGGGTACATAAATCTTTAAAGGAAGGAGAAAATATGTCTTCTGACAAAAGTGAAACCTTTGATGATGCCACCATTTTATTAAAACTGCTTTCATCATTTTAAGAACACAATTTTAGAAACAATGGGAGAATTTAAGTGTTCTTTTTCTAAACTTTTCTGCATATTTTGTCACTATTGCCTATTATCTTCTATTTGAAACTTTCTGTATTCTTGTCTGATTTTTCAATTATTCACAAGACTAATGCTTCTATTATGTCTCCATAATTTCTCAGAAAATTGAACTCTGTTTTTCCATCTGGTTAAGCTTTTTCTCTCACATTCCACACAGAGTAGATATCTTATTTTGTTTTTCTGAATGTAGAACATATTTTAAAATAATTAAAATTTTCTACTTTTAAAGTAATCCATATTTACTACAGAGTTTTCAAAATAATACATATTTACTACAGTATTTTCAAAAACTCTGTAATAAATATGGATTACTTTAAAACAGAAATGCATACAAAATACTTTTTTTCTATTATCTTTTTTTTATTAACGTGCTTTATTCTACACATTGCTATGGTTTGATTCACTAGAGGTTTTTAGTTATTTTAATACATATGGGTGATTTAATTAAAAACTCATACTATGTTGCTTGTTTCTTCATATATATAAAATCATTTTCATGTAAATATGGTATTTATCAAATATGATTTTTAATGTTATATTATTCTATTTGAATATATTTTTATAATTATCAACTTACATTTATGCATTTATGTTTCTTGTTTTATATTGTAATAAATTACACTGCAGCATACATGATTTTTTCACATATCCACATTCATATGTTATACCCTAGCGAGTTTAAACAGAAGCGCCACACACTGAGTTTGTTGAGAGTCCACCTTTATGCCGGAGTCTGAGAGTCAGCTAGAGCTCAAACCTCTCAGCCAAGAACAAAGGGGAGTCAATATTTCTGTACCAGTTTAGGGTCAGAGGGTGGTAAGCAGATTATTACAGAAGCAGAAGGAGCAGGTTAGGGAAGAAGGGGAGCCTAACAAAAAATTCTACCTAAAATTGTTCTTTTACTCAGGATGTGGGGTAGCAGCGTGGGGTAACAGTTACACAGTTGCAGATACAGGATGTACAGGGCCGGTGGGTCTTGTTTCTCAGAAAATTGGTTACAAAGATGCCAGGTGTCTCAGACCATAAGCTTTTGGAACAGAATGCCCTACATAGCTCAGGGTGGACAAAATGGAGTTAGCAGGATTGTTTAAAATGTATTCATTATAGCCAAGTTAGGGTATTTCACATATGCATATCCTTACTATATTTATACATATCTTTATTATTGTAATTAATTTTAGATACATTTGTAAATATAGACTTTTTTAAAAAAAATTGTAGCCAATTTCCATGAGAGACGAATATAATAGTTTATCCTATGTGAGAGCATATGCTGATTTCTGTTTTATTTTCTTGACAAAGCCAGATATTACTTTTTTTCAGTAATCTAAGAGGTAAAATTTAATATACAATTTTATTGTATGTTTATTTTATAACAGTTATGGTTAACATTTTTCCATATATAATTGCTCATTTGCAATTATGAATGATTTTTTAAGTCCATTGTTAACTGGGCTACTTTTCTTTCTATATGCAATACTTGTAAGTTTAAAAACAATTCTTTATATCCAGTTTTTGAATTATAAAAGTGACAGATACTTATTGGAAATATCCAAATATACTAAGGTGTTTAAAATAGTATCAGTAGTGTAGATATGCAAAACTGGACAGAGTAAGCCTGAATCTCAGGGACTTCGTCCCCTAATGAAATACAAGAAAAAAATGGTTGAAAACTTTTTCAACAGTAGCTTTTCTCCCTTCAAGAATGACTAATTTTATATAAGAACTTTAAAAACAAGAATGCTAATATAGATCAGCATCAGGACTTGAATTTCTGCTTCTTCCTGTCTTCCAAAATTCTTAACTGAAATGAGCTATAGTGACAGAATTGTGAGCATTTCCTTGAATGTGAATGGCGAGGAGGAGAGACTGAAGTCAAGAAAATCACATTGAGAACAGAAAAACTAAAAACCTTTAAAGACTCTGGGAAGAGATGTATTAGCCTGGTAAAGGTTGCCAAAGTTCAGTGATCTTCACTAAATTTGAGGAAAGTACTAAAGCCCATACATATAAAATATATCCTTTCCTGAGTCAAGTATAGCCTGGGATAGATTATTCAGTAAAAATCTTATGAGAGAAAACAAAGCCCAGATATCTAAGGGATCCATGAATTACCATAAAATTTGCTTTAAACCTTCACATTAAACCTATATAAAATGTGCTTAAATTCAAGAATGTGTTGAATGATGTAAAATGGAGAATACATGGATAATTTAGAAACTGATGTAGAAAAGTAATGAAATAAATAATTGGCAAGAAATTTCCCAAATGTAATGAAACACAGAAATTTACAGCTACAGGATATTAAATGAACACCAAAGAAGCCCATAATAAAAGACAGTAATTCAGTAAACAATATGGCAAGCCACCAAATGGGAGAAAAATTTGCAAAATATATATCCTACAAGCAAAATGTATACAGAACATGTAACAAAAATGATTAATAAAAAGACAAAATATTTTAATAGACATGTCAGAAAAGAAGATATGCATGAGGCAGATAAAGCACTTGAAAAAAATGTAATCTGAACAAATGCAAATTAAAACAATAGTGAATGTTCTGCGAAAAACATAGGAAGCTGGAAAGAGCATATGTTCTCTTCCTTATGATTTTCTTAATAACATTTCCCTTGCTCTAGCTTACTTTATTATAAGAATACAGGCTAGGGGTCTGGGCCACTTACAGACTTTGAGGAGGGTGCTGTAAAGAGTCAGCAGCCGCAGCCCTAACCAGCTGGCTGAGGCCATTTATTCAGTATAATGACAGAGGCTTTGAGTCAACACACTTGTGGATAATTAATATGGTTGCCTTCCTTGGAGAGAGCAGTTTTACAAATGATTAAAGGCCAGGTTCCAAGGTCTAAAGCAAACACAATATGTGGGTAATAACATTGTTGACAACTCCCCCTGCACCCCCACCCCTCTGCCCTCATCCCCTCGTCCCCCACCCCCACCCCATTTTAGTCTTTTGAAAAATGTTAACATTTATTGTATTTTCAAGCTCTACAAAGTGAGCTTTTTATATTTCATTTTATTGTTTTTTATATTTTCTGTTTCCAAATTCAACATATTTATATTTTTCTTAAAGCATGTCTTTTTTAATAGCAGTTTTTGTCTGCATATTTTTAATTTCTGGATCTTTTCCCTTTAATTATTGATCATATTTTTCCTGCTTCTTTACATATCCAGTGATATTTTTATTAGATTCTGGACATTATGAGTTTTACATTTACTGCTGAATTTTTTTTTTAAATTTCAAAACATGTTTAGCTTTGTTTTTGCAGGCTGTATCATGGATCAGCTTGATTCTGCTTTCTGTTGTTAAATTTTGTTGGGGCAGGTGTTTGTAGCTAGACACATTGTTATTATGTATCCCTTTTGGGGTCTTTGTTAGATGTGTGTGTTTTCCCAAAATATTTTATATTGACAGAATGTGAAAATTCTCCAGCTCTGGCTGAGGTCTTTCAATTGCTCACATACCTCTTTGGTTGTACTTTGCTTAGCCTCATGAAGTTTCACTTTATGTATTGCAATTTACTATTTATTATGATACTCAGTGGAGACGATAGGCAAATTTCTGAGTTCTTTCTCTATCTCGTTAATCTCCAGTACTCTTTCACACAAATTGCCTTCATTTAATCTCCTGGAATGCCTGTTTCAATTTTCTCAACTCAATAAGACTGTCATTCTCTGCCAGAGTTCTCCTACTACCACAGTCGAAAATGATTATTCAGGTGTAAAATTAGGGAAATACAGAGCTCAACTTATTTGTTTCTCTTTTCTCAGGAAACAGAGTTTTGTGCTATCTGTTATGTGTTCTCTGATAATAACCATTACATACTTTTTTTTTACTTAGAGCCTAATTTTCAAGTGGGAGGGCAGGTCCAGTCTTCGTTACATCACTGTAACTGGATATGAAAATTTGTACTATTATTTTTAAAATACGACTTTGTATTTTTACTACAAGGGAATACTAACTGTAGGAGATATACACTTAACTCAAATATTTAAGACAAACATTTTACAAAATGAAAATGGTTTAAGAAAATGTCATTAATACTGTCCTAGTCCATTTGGTGTTGCTATAACAGAATACCTGAAACTGTGTAATTTATTAAGGAAAGAGGTTAGTTTAGGTCATGATTCTACAGGCTAAAAAGTTCAAGATTGAGTAGCTTCATCTGGGAGATTCTGTTGAGGGTCTAGTCCTTTATAGCATGGTAGAAAAACAGAAGGGACAAGAAAGCACTCGTGAAAAAGACTAAAACATGAGGAGAGATGGCATCACTTTATAACAATCCATTCTCATGGTAATTAATTTCATTTCTCAAGAGAACTCACTCACTCCTGCAAGACTGCTTTTATCCTTTCATAAGGGCAGATACTTCATGAACCAAAGACCTCTTAAAGCTCCCACCACATCTCACATCATTACGTGGGCAATTAAATTCAACATGACTTTTGGTAGAGATGAACCAAAATGAAACCATATCAGATATATGCTGTACTTTATTATCATTATTATTACCTTGCTGCACTTCATCTATGATAACAGAAGTAATGATACAGTGTTGACCATAGCTCATTTGATTCTTATGCTATAATTGGCACAATTTTTAAGCAGCTTTATACCCTGCCTCCTGAGTTTTGATGAATCCACATTTCCTAGCCTAATGCTTTGTGTTTTGAAAAGCTGCTGCGGAATGTAGATTATTTGTTTGCTGGCACTGAGATGGGCTGTTCCTAGTTTCTTGATCCCATGTACTTGACATTTTACAGAAATAGCTCAAAGATTGTTTTAAATTGCTTGTTAAAAGTACACTTCCCTTTGTTGAGCACTGCTACATACATAAAAGCTCATTTTTACATTTCTTTTGCAGTGGAGATTTTAAAAATAAATTAAATGTTTGGGATTATACCACTATCCTAAAATGAAATTCATCTACAGACTTGTTAAATGATCCAATCAATAAATACCCAGAAAATAGAAGCTTCAGGAATACAATTAGAAGCAAATCTATGTTACAATCCAAGTCAGCAAATACTATCCAGTATTTATATCACTTATCACATAAAGAATAATGGGCAACATGGCATTTCATAGAGAAAAGTACAGTCTCGATAGCAGTTAACAAAATACAACTTAAAGAATTTTAAGAAACAATTGTATTTCTATTAAGGTAGTAAAACAAAACAAAATGTAAATACCACATATTGGCTTTTTGGGTACATGCAATTTATATGTCTCTTATGGCACTTTAAATTTGCTAGACTTTTTCTTTATAGAGTTAAATTTAACAATAAAAGATGGAACCAACAAACTGTCTATATATTTTAAAACCTCATTTTCCCTTTAGGAGTATTCTCTCACAAAATTATACTTCAAGAAAAAATTTTAAAGTAATTTAGGCAAAGCTTTTATGGTCTCACTACTACTATAAAATAGTGAGAAATGTACCAAATGCCCAACAGTAATATCATGTTATGTAAAGTGTACCTGTGACATGGTAAAAGCCCCATAAAACTGCATACCTCAACCATACCTTGGCTTTCTGTTTAAACTGCTCTCTGTAACCCGTAATGTGACAGGCAAGCAGTCCAAACCCAGTCCATCTTGGCCCCTGCGACTTGTAATTTATGTGTAAACAAATGCTTATCTTGACTTTTGTTAACCTTTTAAGTAACAATCAGAATGTCAAAAGTCCCCTGGCCCTTGGAATGTCTGAAGCTCCTCACTCCCAACCCGCCCATCACCCTCACCCCAAGGTGGTTTTAGGGGTATAAAAGGTCTTGACACCCTCCTTTTTGGGGCCACGGGTTGGAGAGACGTGAGTCCTCCGTGGTCACCGGCAGTAAAGACCCTGCAATTTGGCCTACTTTTGTCTTGGTGTTGACTTTCCATGCTCGGTTCAGTACAACAATATAGGTTCTCACATTTTATGCTATGCCAAATAACAGTAATTAAGTGTAACCTCTGATTGCAAAAGATTAATAATTCATATTATGATCTCTAGAACAACCATGAAAGACAATATAAAAAAATATAGCTGAAAGACCAATAAAAAAGTGAAAACGGAAGACCAAAAGAACTCAATTTACCTACCCACAGCAGTAACTACATTGAAGGTAGATGGACTAACTTTCTAGTTATAAGGTGGATATTGTCAGATTGTCTAGTTAAAAGGCCCAACTATATGTTGTTTACAAGAGACAGCACCTTAAATAAAAGAACAGCATTGAGCTGAACATGAAGAAATGGGAAAATATATATTATACAGATACAACCTTTAAGGAAAATAATGAAACTACATTAATGTCAGACAAAAAGATTTTGAGACAAAAAATATTATCAGATATAAGAAAAATTCTCACTTTGAAGGGAAATTGATAATAATCTAGCAGCACTATATGTGAATTTACCTTTGACCCAGCAATTCTACTTTAATATTATATTTCAAGGGTCACTGGTAAGAGTATATAAATGAGTTATTCATTATAAACATTATTTGTAATAGCTAAAGTCTGGAAAGATAGGGAATGTTTATCAAAAGGATGTAGTAAACAAACATTCATACAATGGATTACTATGGAGCTAAAAAAGGAAAAGAGGAATTTATTTGTTATGATGAAATGATCTTTAGGATTACTTAAATGACAAAAACAAAGTTGAAAAGCTGTGTGGTACCTGTCCTAAGAAAGATGGCAGGTAGACACACATTTGCTTAAGGTAAAAATGGAAAGATAAACTATAAAATTTTAATGAAAGGCTATGAATGGGAGAAAGTGAGTATTGGGGGATGAAAACTAGCTTTCCTTTATGAGAACCCTTTTTTTTTTACAACCTTATTTGAAATCATGTAAATATTTTTCCAGTTATCAAGGTTAAATTTAAAAAGGAATTTTTAATAATTGAAAACAAAATGAAATAAGTAAACTTTATTTTATATCGAGTTGGTGGCATAACCAAACAGAAAGTTACAATTTTAAATTTTTTTAGAATCCAGCAAGTTGTTCAATCTTAGTGAAATTTTGTTGGCATTGTGGAGAGCCAAGATATTTGGCATTCTTGAAAGGATATGAAGAGGTAATGTTGAGAAGGGTGAGTAAAAATCTTATTCTGTAGTGAATTTGAATTGGAAGTGTCCACTTTATATTATGATTTATTTTCTCTTAAAAATGTGTTCTTTCTAGGTCTGTCCAGTAGCAACAAGCGTATCCATACCTGGATTGTGTTCTCTAAATGCCATTTCCCCTGGCAAAAGTGAAAAAACTGGGTTTCTTGGAAAAATTGCTAATTACAAAGTTTAGGGAACAAAACATGTAAGATGAATCTGTCGTATCAAAAAGCAAGGAAGTTATTAAAGACTAGTATGGTGTAGGAAAGGACTTGGAGTTCAACCTAAATAGGTTCTCACTGTTAAAGATAGTATAGTTTTGAGCAACAATAAGAATAATAACTGCAATAGATTGAAACACATCAAATATATTTAAGTCCAGAATTTGTACTGATACTAAAATTTAAAAAACACAAAATGTATTGAGATTTTAGAAAATCTTAAGAAATCAACTCTTTATTTTGAAAACTGATAAATGAAGGGAAAGATAAGACATGGCTTTCTTGTATACACTGTGCTGTAGGATAACCAAGTGGTTGACACAAGAAAAGTATTCCAACTAAGTAAAAAATAATAATAGAATGAGAATATTACCATCTTGCAAACCCTCTGTGTCCTGATGTTTCTCTTGATACTCGGGAAAATTTCCTGCTCTCAAGTTACCTAATCCTTCTCTTCTCCCAGGGGTCTGATGTCTTCTAATTTTGGAAGTCAAGGTGAGTTGGTGAACATGTCAGCCACTTTACATTACAGAGGCTGCTCCCATGGCCCAAACATTGGCAGCAGGAGTCATGTGTCCAGATACTCTGAGACACTGTTGTTTAGAATAAGGTAGATCAAACATCTGATCCAAGGTGGTACAATAATATTCTTTTTGCTGGGGATTAGGACACAGATTTTCTGGTCAGCATCCAATGAATACTTGAACTGGGAGGTCAAGTGATGCCCATTAAGACTAATGTAAACACCAGAATGTTGGTGTATACACTTTTAAATAGACTTTATTTTTCAAATCATGAACATATTGTGTCATTCCACTTAAGAGTTTAGTTTCTAATTTATTAATATTTTAATTGGCAAATCAAAATTACATACATTTATAGGGTACCAATTATGGGGCATGTGATGTTTTGATATATGTAAACAATGTGGAATGATTAAATCTAGCTAATTAATATATCTGTAATCTCACTTATTTTTATGGCAATATATTTGAAATTTATTCTCTGTTATTTGAAATATGTGGTATTATTGACAGTTGTCACCCTGCTGTTCAATAGATCTCAAAAAGTATTCCTTCTATTTGAAATTTAGTACCCTTTGACCATTACCCTTACCCTCACTGCCAGCATTTCCTAACCATAATTCTACTGTCTAGTTCTGTGAATTCAACTTTTTTAGATTCCACATGTAAGTGAGAGTATGCAATATGTCTTTCTTGCCTGGCTCACTTCACTTAGCATGGCGTCCTTCAGATTTACTCATGTTTTCACAAATGACAGAATTTCTATGTTTTTTAGGCTGAATAGTATTCCATTGTGTATATAGCCCACATTTTCTTTATCCATTCATCTGTTGATGGACACAGGTTGATTTCATATCTTGGCTATTGTGAATAATGCTACATTAAACAGAGGAGTACAGGTATCTCTTGAGGTATTGATTTCAGTTCTTTTGGCTATATATTCAGTAGTGGGATTGCTGAATCATATGCTAGTTCTACTCTTAGTTTTTTGAGGAACTTTCATGCCATTTTCCATAATGAATGTATTAATTTACATTTTCACCAACAATGTACAAGAGTTATTTTTTCTCCATACCTTTGTGTACATATGTGATCTTTCGACTTTTTGATAAAAGCTATTTTGATAACTGGAAGGTGACATCTCATTGTGATTTTAATTTACATTTCACTAATGATTAGTGATGCTGGGCATTTCTTCATGTACCTGTTGTTCATTTGTATGCCTTTTGAGAAATGTCTATTCAGGGTGTTTATTTTTAAATTCGGTTATTTGTTCTCTTGCTATTGAGTTGTTTGTGTTCCTCATATATTTCGGATATTAACCTCTTATCAGATGTATGGTTTATAAACATTTTCTTCCATTCTGTACATTGTCTTTTCACTCTGTTGATAGTTTCTTTTCCTATGCAAAACTTTATAGTTTGGTGCAATACAATTTGTTTGTTTTTGGTTTTGTTGTCTATGTTTTCTGGGTTGTGTCTGAAAAATCACTGTCCAGACAAATGTTGTGAAGATTTCCCACCATGTTTTCTTCTAGTAGTTTTTACCACTTCAGGTCTTAGATTTAAGTCTTTAACCTATTTTGAGTACATTTTTTGTACAGGGTGTAAGATAGGGATCAAATTTTATTCTTCTGCACGTGGGTAATCAGTTTTTCCAATCTCATTTATTAAACACTGTTGTCCTGTTATGTGCTTTTGGTATCTTTGTCAAAAATCAATTGACCATAAATGCGTGGGTTTATTTCTGGTCTTTCTATCCTTTTAATTGATATAGGTGTGTGTTTTTATGCCAGTATTGTGCTGTTTTGATTACAACCATATTAGCATATATTTTGAAATCATGCAGTATAATGCCTTCAGCTTTGTTCTTTTTTGCTGAAGAATGTATTGAGTATGCATCCTCTTTGCCATTTCATACCAATTTGAGGACTGTTTTTTCCCTATTTCTGTGAAAAATAACATTGTAAGTTTAATAGGAACTGAACTAAATCTGTAGATTGCTTTGGGTAGTATGGACATGTTAACAATATTAATTTTCAGTCTGTGGACATAGGATATCTTTCCATTTATTTGTATGTTTTTTTCTGTTATTTCATTAGTATTTTATAGTTTTCACTGTATAGTTCTTTCCATTCCTTTGTTAAATTTATACCTAAATATTTTTGTGGTTTTTGGTGCTATTGTAAATGGGATTGTTTTCTTAATTTCCTTTTCAGATAGTTTGTTATTAGTATATAGAAACTAGACTTTTATTTATTTATTTTTTGCTTAATTGCTCTGGCTAGCTTTTTCATTACCATATTGAAAAGAAGTGGTGAGAGTGGGTATCCCTGTTTGGCTCCTTATCAAAACAGGAACAAAATGGAATTAGAAGTCCATTCAGTCTAGCCAGTTTCGAATGGCAAGTGTATAGCTTCAGCTTTTCAGGCATCTGGCATAATTGAGTTAATAGACAATGTCATCTCTTGCTCTGAGCCTCTTTCAAAGTGTCAATGTAATATTGGATTTCCTTCCATTCATAACCCAGTTATTCATTTATTTACCCTCAGCTACTATTCCTCCTTTTCTTAATTAATACCATTTTTTTTCTAACCTTTTAAAAAAATTATTATACTTTAAGTTCTGGGGTACATGTGCAGAATGTTCAGGTTTGTTACATAGGTATATACATGTGCCATGGTGATTTGCTGCATTCATCACCCCATTACCTACATTAGGTATTTCTCCTACTGTATCCCTCTCCTATCCCCTACCCATTGCTATCTCTCACCTAGCCCCCCACCAAACTTTTGAAGAGGTATTAGTATAGGCCATTATGCTGGTCTACATTGTAGGCGGCAATACCAGTCTAGTAAGTACCTCTCTCTCAGTCCACTCCCATTTAGATAGAGTAAGGTTATGAGGTGCAAAACTAGTGGGTTATTTTTTACCTCCAGCTGCATTCACTGTTAACCCCGGTTTTTCCAAATGGGCTAAGGGCACAACTCACCCTCATCAGGCCCTTAGGAATTCTGATATAAGGACCCAGCAATCCCATTACTGGGTATATACCTAAAGGATTATAAATCATTCTATTATAAAGACACATGCACACATATGTTCACTGAAGCACTGTTTACAATGGCAAAGACTTGGAACCAAGCCAAATGCCCATCGATGATAGACTGAACAAGGAAAATGTGGCACATATACATCATGGAATACTATGCAGCCATAAAAAATGATGAGTTCGTGTCCTTCATAGGGACATTGATGAATCTGGAAACCATCATTGTCAGCAAACTGACACAAGAACAGAAAATCAAACACCACATGTTCTCACTCATAGATGGATGTTGAACAATGAGAACACATGGACACAGGGAGGGGAGCATCACACACTTGGGTCTGTTTTGGGGGCTAGGGGAGGGACAACAGGGGATGGGGAGGTAGGGGAAGGATAATTTGGGGAGAATTGCCAGATATAGGTGGTGGGGGGATGGAGGCAGCAAACCACCTTGCCATGTATGTGCCTATGCAACAATCCTGCATGATCTGCACA
>CAUYLG010050050.1:0-45475 GCA_963573385.1 Cacajao melanocephalus | reverse complement strand
TTTTTTTTTTTAAAAGATGGGGTTTCACTATGTTGGCCAGACTGGTCTTAAACTCGTGACCTCAGATGATCCGGCCACCTTGGCCTCCCAAAGTGCTATAATTACAGGCGGGAGCCACTGCCCCCGGCTTTAACATTTTTTTCTGATCAAGATTTCACAATTGCCTTTTTTTTTTTTTTTTTTTTTTTGAGACTGGGTTTCACCATATTGGTCAGGCTGGTCTCGAACTCTGAACTTCAGGTGATCTGCCCGCCTCGGCCTCCCAAAGTGGTGGGATCACAGGCGTGAGCCACCGCGCCTGGCCTTTTCTTGTTTTTTATTTTCATTTTCTGTAGAGACGGGATCTCCCTATGTTGCCTGGAATAGTCTCAAACTCCTGGGCTCAAGCGATCCTCCTGCCTCAGCCTCCCAAAGTGCTGGGATTAGAGGCGTGAGCCACCTTGCCTAGCCTAGCTGCCCCCATCTGACCGCTGCTTTGTCTAGAGCAAACGTGAGTCAGGTTTATCTCCTTCCATGGGCCCCTGAACTTCTAGCTCACCCTCAAGTCTAAGCAAGAATGAAATGTGGAAGCTGCCTCCTGGTTCCTGTCCTGAGAACTGCCTGACCCCACGCAGCCCTGTTTGGCAGTTGGCTTAGTCCCTGTCATCTGTGTAGCTTTCCCAGACTGCAAACCCCCGCTTAACATAGAAAATAAATGTCTTTTTTGGTTTGGTTTTGAGGTGCTTGAAGATTTCTGAGACTAGGATATTCTCTCTAATGCAACAAACGTCATAAATAAAGAGACGGAGTCATGCTCTGTCACCCAGGCTGGAGTGCAATGGTGCGATCTTGGCTGATTGCAACCTCTCCCTCCCGGGTTCAAGCAATTCTGCTGCTTCAGCCTCCCAAGTGGCTGGGATTACAGGCGCCCGCCACCACGCCTGGCTAAATTTTTGTGTTGTAGGAGAGAAGGGGTTTCATCATGAGCTACCACGCCCGGCCTGGATATGTTTAAATTTTTGTGGGGGCCTGGCATGGTAGCTCGAGCCTATAATCTCAGCACTTTGGGAGTCTGTGGCAAGAGGATCACTTGAGCCCGGAAGTTTCAGAGCAGCCTGGCAACACAGAGAGACTCCATAATTAAAAATAATTTTTACCTGCCAGGCTCAGTGGCTCAAGCCTGTAATCCCAGCACTTTGGGAAGCTGAGGCAGGTGGATCACTTGAGATCAGGAGTTCGAGACCAGCCTGGCCAACATGGAGAAATCCCATCTCTACTAAAAGTACAAAAATTAGCTGGGCTTGGTGGCACACACCTGTAATCCCAGCTACTCAGGAGGCTGAGGCAGGAGAATCGCTTGACTCGGGTGGCAGAGGTTACAGTGAGCCGAGATCGCACTATCATACTTCAGCTTGGGCAAGAAGAGTGAAACTCCATCTCAGAAAAAAATAAAAATGATAATAATAATAATTTTTAGGCTGGGCGTGGTGGCTCACGCCTATAATCTCAGCACTTTGGGAGGCTGAGGCGGGTGGATCATCTGAGGTCAGGAGTTCAAGACCAGCCTGACCAGTGTGGTGAAACCCTGTCTTAAAAATAATAATAATAATAATAGTTTTTACCTGTAATCCCAGTTCTTTGGGAGGCCGAGGCGTGCGGATCACCTGAGGTCAAGATTCGGAGACCAGCCTGGCCAACAGGGTAAAACCCTGTCTCTACTGAAAATGCTAAAATTAGCCGGGCATGGTGGCATGTGCCTGTAATCCCAGCTACTCAGGAGGCTGAAGCAGGAGAATCGCTGGAACCCAGGAGACAGAGATTGCAGTGAGCTAGCTCCACTGCACTCCAGCCTGGGTTACAGAGCAAGACTCTGTCTCAAAAATAAATAAATATTTTTTTATTTTTATTTTTGTTTATTTATTTATTTTTTTGAGATGGAGTCTTGCTCTGTCGTCCAGGCTGGAGGGCAATGACCCTATCTCAAAAAAAAAAAAGAAAGAATTCACAGAATTCATTGAAAGCAGTCATGCTCCTGGTTATGGGGTATTCCAAGAATGGAATGCTGTAGTCCAAGAATACAGGTGAAAATCAGCCCAGAGAAGAGGAGCATTCAGCAGAGCCCAGGGGCAGGGTCCCGTCATGAGGCTCCCAGCCCTCTTGTCCCCAGAGAACGTGGACAGCACTCACTTTACCCAGCAACAGCGTGTGACAGTACACGCGGAGCTTTGTCCACCAGGAAAGCTCGTGGAAGCCTCACTGTGGAGAACCTTCATTACCCCTGAGACTGAGGCTGACCTCAGTCGCCAGCCCTTCCAGAGGTCAGCTGATACCCTGTGACCCCAGGGCCCCTTCCTGAGTCACATGGTTACTAGCTAGTTGGCCCAAGGCCTCTAGGTAAACCAAGATAATCTTATGAGAAATGACATTCCAGGGATTTAGAGGAGGGGACCTGGAAGGCACAGAGGGCAAAGGTCTTACCTCTCTTTGGGGAAGGTTAAATTCTTCACTACATGGAACCAAACAATGCAGGCAGACTCCAAAAGCTGCAAAAGACAAAGAAATGAATTCTCCTCTGAGCACTGTGAGAGGAACACAACCCAGCCAACAGTTTCATTTTATTTATTTTTTTCTTTTATGTAGGTATGTATGTATTTTTTATCCATATTTTATTATTAGTTTTTGAGATGGAGTCTTGCTCTGTCACCCAGGCTGGAATGCAATGGCACAATCTCAGCCCACTACAACCTCTGCTTCCCAGGTTCAAGGGATTCTCCTGCCTCTGCCTCCTGAGTAGCTGAGATTACAGGAGCATACTCCCACGCCCAGCTAATTTTTTGTGTTTCGCCATGTTGGTCAGGCTGGTCTTGAACTCCCAACCTCCTGATCTGACCACCTTGGCCTCCCAAAGTGCTGGAATTACCGGCCTGGCCTCTTTTATTTTTCTCTTTTCTTTATTTATGTTTTTTTTTTTTTTTTTTTTGAGATAGAGTCTTACTCTGTTACCCAGGCTGGAGTGCAGTGGCTTGATCCAGGCTCACTGCAACCTCTACCTCCAGAGCTCAGCCTCCCCAGTAAGTGGGACCACTGGCACACAGTGCCACACCTGGCTAATATTTGTATTTTTTGTTGAGATGAGGTCTCACCATATTGCCCAGGCTGGCCTCAAACTCTTGAGTTCAAGCCATACATCCACCTCAACCTCCCAGAGTGTTGTGGTTAGAGGTGTGAGCCACTGTACCCTGCCGGTTTTATTTTTTTTAATTTGTATTTTCGTGACAGGGTCTTGCTCTGTCACCCAAGCTGGAGTGCAGTGGTGCCAATATGCCTTCCTGCAACCTAGACCTCCCCAGCTCCAGCGATCCTCCCCTCTCAGTCTCCAGAGTAGCTGGGACTACAGGGATGAGCCACCACACCCAGCCAACTTCTGCATTTTCTGGTAGAGATAGGATTTTGCTATGTTGACCAGACTGGTCTCAAACTCCTGGGCTCAAGAGATCCTCCCACCTTGGCCTCTCAAAGTGCTGGGTTTATAGGTGTGAGCCACAACACCTGGCTACATATTGGTTTTAGACTTCTGAAAGAGAATACATTTGTGGCTGAGTGCAATAGCTCACCCCTGTAATCTCAGCACTTTGGGAGTCTGAGGTGGGTGGATCACCTGAGATCAGGAGTTCAAGATCAGCCTAACCAACATGGAGAAATCCTGTCTCTACTAAAAATACAAAATTAGCTGGGTGTGGTAGCGAGCGCCTGTAATACCAGCTACTCAGGAGGCTGAGACAGGAGAATCGCATGAACCCGGTATGCAGAGGTTGTGGTGAGCCACAATCATGCCATTGCACTCCAGCCTGGGCAACAAAAGTGAAACTCCATCTCAAAAAAAAAAAAAGAGAGAATACATTTGGGGCCAGGCGCAGTAGCTCACCCCTGTCATCCCAGCACTTTGGGAGGCTGAGAGTGGTGGATCACCTGAGGTCAGGAGTTTGAGATCAGCCTGGCCAATGTGGTGAAACACCATCTCTACTAAAAATGGCCAAAATTAGCCGGGCATGGTGGTGTGCGCCTATAATCTCAGCTACTGGGGAGGCTGAGGCAGGAGAATTGTTTGAACCCCAAAGAGCATCTGGGACTAGAGTAGCTGGGACTACAGATGTGCACCACCACACCCAGCTATTTTTTCTCGCATTTTGTAGAGATGGGGGGGTGTCTCTATGTTCCCCAGGCTGGCCTTGAACTCCTGGCATCAAGCAATCCTGCCTTGGCTTCCCAAAGTGCTGGGATTACAGGGGTGAGCCACCACACTTGGCTGGGAAACAGGATATTAGTCGTTTCTTGTTTGTTTGCTTGCTTGCTTTTTGAGACGGAGTCTCGCTCTGTTGCCCAGGCTGGAGTTCAGTGGCACGATCTCAGCTCACTGCAACCTCCGCCTCCTGGGTTCCAGCAATTCTCCTGCCTCAGCTTCCTGAATAGCTGGGACTACAGGCATGCGCCGGCACACTCAGCTAATTTTTTTGTATTTTTAGTAGAGACGGGGTTTCACCATGTTGACCAGGATGATCTCAATCTGACCTCGTGACCCACCTACCTCAGCCTCCCAAAATGCTGGGATTACAGGCGTGAGCCATCTCGCACAGCCAAGAGTCTTTCTAAGAGACAGCAGACGACACAGACATAGAAGAGAAAGCCCTGGGAAGATGGAGGCAGAGATTGAAGTGATGTCACTGCAAGCCCAGGATTGCCCACAGCCACCAGAAGCCAGGAGTGGAAAGGAAGGATTCTTCCCTAGAGCCTCAGAGGGAGCCTGGCCCTGTGGACACCTTGATGGTGCACTTCTGACCTCTAGAACAAATTGCTGTCATGTTAAACCACTCAGCTATGGAGATATGTAGGCAGCCCTGGGGTGCTAATACCAGTGGAATGCCAAAATGGAATTCTGAAAACCCAATCAGCCGGCCGGACATGGTGGCTTATGCCTGTAATCCCAGCACTTTGAGAGGCCGAGGCGGGCGGATCAACTGAGGTTGGCAGTTTGAGACTAGCCTGACCAACATGGTGAAATCCCGTCTCTATTAAAAATACAAAAATTAGCCGGGCTTGATGCCACGAGCCTGTAATCTCCGCTACTCAGGAGGCTGAGGCAGGAGAATCACTTGAACCAGGAGGCGAGGGTTGCAGTGAGCTGAGATTGCGCTATTTCACTTCAACCTGAACGACACACCGAGACTCCATCTAAAAAAAAAAAAAAAACTAGTCGGGCATGGTGGCAGACACCTGTAGTCCCAGTTATTTGGGAGGCTGAGGCAGGAGAATCACTTGAACCTGGGAGGCAGAGGTTGCAGTGAGCTGAGATCATGCCACTGCATTCCAGCCTTGGTGACAGAGTGAGATCCTGCCACAAAAAAAGAAAAGAAAAAGAAAAACTAAAACAAAAAACAAGCAAATACAGGACAGTTAACACCTGTAGAATCTGGGCAGTGGATCAGGGCAGGTACCCAAAAAGCACCTGGCACAAGTTGTTGGTCCCAGTGTTCAGGTAACCTTGGGGTATGGAAGGCTCAACTATGTCCTGGTACTGGTGCCCATCTCTGCCCTCCCTCAGCCTCCATACCTTCCTCCAATGGAGATAGTCCTCAGACTCCACGCACTTCCTGAGCCACATCGTCCACTCTTACAGGTCTTTTTTTTTTTTTTTTTTTTGAGACAGAGTCTCACTCTGTTGCCTAGGCTGGAGTGCAATGGCATGATCTCGGCTCACTGCAACCTCCATCTCCTGGGTTCAAGGGATTCTCCTGCCTCAGCCTCCCGAGTAGCTGGGATTACAGGCGTGCGCCACCACGCCCAGCTAATTTTTGTAGTTTTAGTGGAGACGGGGTTTCACCATGTTGGTCAGGCTGGTTTTGAACTCCTGACCTTGTGATCTGCCCGCCTTGGCCTCCCAAAGTGCTGGGACTACAGGCATGAACCACTGTGCCCAGCCAACTGCATGCCTTTTTAAAGCTGTTGCAGTTCTGCGAATCCTCCCGCTGAGGGACTCTCTTTTCCCCCATGTAAATCCCAAAAAATCCTTGTATCTGGGTATCAGCCTTTTTCTTTTTAAGAGACAGAGTCAGATAAAAACAAACAAATAAGAAAACAAAAAAAAATAAAAATAAAAATAAAAAAACTAAGAAAAAGCAAAAAAAAAAAAAAAAAGAGAGTCTCCCTCTGTCGCCCAGCCTGGAGTACAGTAGGGTGATCTAGCTCACTGCAGCCTCAAACTACTGGGTTCAAGGGATCCTCCTTCCTCAGCCTCCCAAACAGCTGGGATTAGCGGTGTGAGCCACCGTGCCCAAACTGTATTGCTTTATCATGCATTCAGCCATCTATCCACCCATCCTTCATATTTGATGAGGCATTTCAAAATACATTTCAACATCAGATCCTTTTTCAGAGGATACCCCTGGCTATCACATGGGTAGGGTGCCCGCTAAAGCTCTCCTCATCCCTAGAAGCCAGCCCAGCTGTCCTGTTTGTGTGAATGGTCTTTGTCTGTGAACACTGAGGGGGCAGGTCCAGGCCTGTACAGGTCACCCCTGGATCCCAATGCGGACAGTGGCCAGCTCAGCAACTCAGGGACCTTGGGATGTTGCCAGTAGATGACCCGCTGCCGTCCGCTGTGAACAGCCGATGCTGTTCGGAGGCACAAATTGTCCCTCAGTGTCCCCATGAATGTTACCCTGAGGCCGACCGCTGAGAGAACGGGTCCATGATTCACCCCCAGCCACCTTCCACCCTCCTCGTTAATTCTCAGGGCAAGGGATGGTCTGGGGCAGCTTGGAGAGACCAGACGCACAAGCTTTTTAAAATAACTGCATCCTTTAATGGCAGTAATACAATTATTGGATTAAGAGACCACAGGAGAAAAGGCAGGTGACGTTTCTGGAAGACAGATATGGAGTATAAAAAGGGTGTGAAATAGTCATGCGACGATCATTGTAAAAATACAGTTCATTATATACATATTTGCACCACCAACTCTCAACTCTGAAATAGTATTTACACTTTTGTTACAATCCTGGTTAGAGAACAATTTTTCTTTAAAAGCTCGGCCTGATGGCAAATGAGAATTTCGGGTGAATTCATAGTCTCATGAGGTTCTTAGGCTGAATATTCCAAGAGGAGGGCTCCAGCTTCTATTTTATCCACAGATTTCGGTTTAAAAAATATTTTCTTTTACAAAAAATTTTTGAGAAAAAAAAAACAAACAAAACACTGCCACACTGTGTATTCATACTTATTTCACAAACACCAAGGGCTGCGCCCTCTGCTTCAAGGCTGACACTGGTGGCTGAAGACAAATCTCATTAATGATTGCTTAAAAAAAAAAGACAAAGACAAACCAACCAAGCAACCTGATCCCAGCGCTGACCCCTCAGGGCCTCCTGGCCCCAAACTGTGAGCTCTTCATTCTTCTCTTTTTGGGGTGGGATAGGAGCCTTGTTCAGCTGCCCCGAGGAGGGAGGGGGAATCCCTTGGCAGGTGACCAGGTCTCCTTATCATCAGCCATGAAGAGACGGCCTGCAGCCATGCGGCGGGTCAGGGAGACGGGCAGATGGCGCCACAAGCGCACACTTCCTGAGGCTGCTTGAGGCCCAGAGGCAAGAGGCCACCAGGTCTCCCCCAGCGCCCCTTGCATCCATCTCCCGGACTGTGTCCATGGGTGGGCCTCCTCCCGGGCTCTGTGGATGAGGCTGGCCATCAGCCAGGGTGGGATTGTGGGGGCAGCACAGGCTCTCCTTCCCCTGCCCTGGCTGCAGGGTTCCTCTCCCTAGGCCCCTTTCTGGAAGTGCCCACAAATCCTACAGCGACACACCTTGGAACCCCTGCCATCTGCTGGCTTGGGAGAGGAAACCCAAATACATCAATACCTCATGCCCTGCAGGTCACACAGTGTGAGGAAGTGCACGGAAAGCTGAGAGAAGAAACACTTGGCCAGGAGCCACCCCAGGGCCCCTGCTGTTGGGGCCTGGCGGAGCAGCCACTGCACGGATCCTGGAGCTGTCCGGGGCCGGGCTGCAGCGGGCACAGCGGGTGTGTGGCTTGACGACCAGAACAGACCCTGGTGTGGCGCGAGGAGGGTGTGGCCCTGATAGGACAGGTCAGGTAATACTGACAGAAAACTCATGCGTGTCCTCAGGGGCTGTCTCCCTGAGGCGGCTCTTCAGGGTCCCGCCCCACACTGGCCCCCACTGCCTTTGTTGGCGTCCAGTTCTCACTCTGGAGGCTTCTGCTGCAGGCTGGGGGCGGGGGAGCATCCGCTTGCTCTGGATAGAGGGTGGCGGAGAAGGTCTGCATGCCAATCCAGGGACAGGAGCAGGCATGCGCCAAGAGCCCCCGGAGTGCCCTGAGGGCTTTTTCTTTAATACCTTTTTACTGTCACCGTCTCAAGTGGGTTGTCATGCCCTGCACTGAAGAGACAGTGATGGTGCACCCTAGGGTTCCAGAAACACCTGTACCTGCTTCCACACACGCCCTGCCGTGGTCTGGGTTCTGGGTCTCTTCGGGAACAGGGTGAAGAGCATTCAGTGCCTTCCCAGACACCAACTGCTCCCTTTGTCCTGGAGAGAAGGGGCCATGCTTTGCCCAGAAAACCCACTGGACCTCCAGCAAGGCCTGGCCAGACAGAGCCCACGGGGGCTGAGGCCGGGCATGAGTCGGTTTGCTCAGCAGGAGCCCGAGAGCCCGCCACACTGATCAGAACTTAAGATGGTTATATACAATTTATAAGTCTCACAGAAAGTATTACTAAAAAAAAAAAAAGAGAGAAGCAAAGAAAAAGAAAAGGAAAAGGAGAAAAGAAAAAGGGAACACCCAGCCTGCCTCCCCTGCCCCCAAGATCCCCACCCTGGGTGATGCCCTGAATGCCACCCTGGAAAGGGCAGCTGGAACCGCGGCTCTGGCTGGACACTACTGGCAAAAAGGGGAGGCTGTGGGGTCGAAGCCTTTAAAAACATCCTTCAGGGACGCTGCATCCTGCTCGCCCTCGCGGGCCGGGCTGTTCCCAGCAAACGGGCTTCCTGAGCCTGTCTTGGGCGCCTGCTTCACTGTCCCAAAGAGGGTGGGCACGGGCAGGTTGTGCACCCCAGGCTGGGGTGGGGCACCCTCTGGGGGCGGGGTGGCGGTGGTGGCAGCGGGGGCCGTGGCGGCTTTGGGCCGGGGCCGGTTGTAGCTGTTGTATCTGTCCGTGGGGGCGCCCCCATCGGCACCGGCCTTCCCTGTGTCTGGCTGTTCCAAGGCAGACTTGCGAACAAACGGGGGCTCCTTGGCCTTGGAGGCCAAGCTCTTGCCATTGCCCTCGGCGCCCTTGGGCTGGGCACCCGTGTCAGCGGCCGGCTCTGCAGCTTTGCCCCCTGCGTTGGGAGTCCTCGGGTCATAGAGGCTGATGCCGCTCAGCACACTGCTCTGCCCACCCCCTCCACCCTGACCCAGCCCACCGGCTGCCAGCACTCGGGGGTCGTAGGGAGCGGTGGCTGGAGGGGAGGCCTCCCCACTTGGGCTGGCAGTGGGAGAGGGCGCCTCAGTGGGGCCGGGCTTGGCAGCCCTGGAGGAAGCTGTGGAGTCTGTGGGTTTCTGCAACCGAGGATCGGTGGGGGCCTTCCGCACCCGGGGGTCACTGGGTTTGTCGCTGGAGCCAGGGGTGGCAGAGGAGCCGGTGGCATTGACCGTCTTGAGGATGCGAGAAAGAAGTTCAAAGTCGGGGAGGTTGGCGCCCTGTGTGCTAGAGTCCGTGGAGGTGCCCGGGCGCTGCCGAGCATTAGGGGGCCCTGCCGTGGCAGCGCGGTGCAGCCGGGGGTCCAGGGTGGGCATGGACTGCAGGGCGGCAGGCACGGGGGGCACTGCATCCTGCTTGGGGACGGGCAGGGGGATCAGGTCCTCGGGATTCCAGAGCACGGTGCGAGCAAAGCTGGGCTTGCTCAGGGTCACGTCCTTCTTGATGTGGCTGAACTGTTGCAGCTGTGACCGTGGGTCTCGCAGTGGGTGCCCAGGGAGAGGGTCCAGGGGAATGTTCACAGCCTTCTCCCGCAGGGCCCGCTCCCCATCTTCCTCCTCTGCCGGGGGTGGGCCAGACCCCTTGGAACTGCTGGGGCCCACAGGGCTGGAATGAAGGCTGCCTTCGAGCTTGGAGGTGGGCAGGGCGCGAGCCAGCCGAGGATCTGAGGGTCCCGAATCCCCTGGGCCAGACCCACCAGAAGCCTCTGCGTGGCGGGTGAGTCTGGGGTCCCGGCTGAGGCGAGGGTCAGCCAGCCGGCTTCCTGGGGGGTGCCCCTTCTGGAGGCGGGGGTCCCCCAGCCCACTGCTGCTCAGCTCTCCGACTGAAGAGGGGGGTCGGCTGGACGTCTGCTGCCTCAGGGTCTTCAGGATGGAGGTGACACTGCTTCCACCCTCGTCCTCGTCACTTGAGTACCAGTTTCCGGTGTCACCTGGGAAAGAACAGAGGAGCAGGGAGGGGTGAGTAGTCGCATCTACTGCCCACCCCCTCAGACCCCACAGCAGCCCACCGGCGAGTGGCTCCTTTGCTTGTGCCTCTCAGAACCTCAGAACCTCCTCTCTAAGGCCCTCTCCCCTCAGCGGGCGGCAGAGGAGACGCAGGGGGCCAAGGTGCTACCGTTTATGCTGCGCTCCCCAGCCTCCTCAGCGGCGACACTGCACTAAGTGTTGTTTTATTTAAATAACTCACAACCACCCAAGAGGTGGTGATACTATCATGCCCATGTGACAGATGTGAAAACGGAGGCAGGGTTCCATTAAATTGGGATCAGGGCCAGGACTGGCTGGGACTCCTAGCCCAGAGTTCTGCGCCTCACCCCACCCACCTCAAGGATAGTTCAGCCCTCACTGTGGCAAGTCTGGCTGTGGGCACCTCTTTCTGGAGGTCCTGGTAGCAGCGACCACTGACTCAGCTCTGGCTAGGTAGGCCTGGGACTCACGGACACTTGCCCCCAAGCCAGCTTGAGATGTCCCCATGTCCCAGGGAAGGGCCGGTGTGGACCAACCACAGCCACCGGCTGGTAAGAGGCAGGGCCAGCTGGGCAGACTCAGACATGGACTCAAGCAAAACCTAGGCCAGCACAGCCTGAGCTACCAGGGGAGCAGCCCTCTTCCTGCTGTCCCACTGGCTCCTATCAGGGCCACCTGTGGCCTCTGGCTTTAGGATCTAGATACCACTTGTCATTTTACCCCATGTGGACCACCACTAAGTCAACCACGCAGCACCTGAGACTCAGTGGCTCATGACTATGATTATTACTGGTTAATTTCAATGACTATCTCTTGTCTGTTGGCTCCTTGAGAACATGGTCTAGAAAAATCTGGCAGGGTGCAAGCGGTCAATCCTCCTGGCCACCGTCTCCTCTGGGGATCAGCCCTCCATCCTACTCCATGGGATCAGGGTCTCTCCTAGACCCACACAGAAAGGCATCCCTGCCTGCCAGTTTTCTCAGGGACCTGCAGCAGCCCCAGCCTGGCTTCATGGCCCTGGATAGGGGTCTTCTCTGGCCAAGGGCTCCTTCCCTACAGGAAATCCGACCTGGAATACCCCCCACCGCCGCTCCTGGGGCCTGTGCCCCTGCCCCTGGGGCGGACACATGCCTTCCTCATTCTCCCGGTCCTGCTTGCTGCTCTCAGCCAGCCTCCTCGCTCTCTCCTCCTCCTCCTGCTGCTTCTGCTGGATCCTCAGGTACAGGGCCCTCTGGGCTGAGGGCAGGAAGTCAGGGACACCGGCGCCTGGCTTCGGCCGGCCTGGGGGCCCTCCCTCAGAGAAGCTGTCGGGCTCCAGAGGGTGCTCAGGGAAGAGGTGCTCCCCAGGCTCCCCTGGCAGCTCTTCGTAGTGCCCGTAGTCCTCTGTGGCAGGGAAGAACCGAGGGTTCATGTCGGGAAGGGCCTCCAGGCGCCAACTCCAGCCCCCCTTGCCCCTCACTGCAAGCCCACCCCAATGGCGATGGAGAGGACGCACAGCCTGCCCCTGCCTGCCCGCCCCAGGTCTCAGGGGAAAGGAGCCGCCAATGGGTAGCCCTGCCTACGTGAACAATGAGGTTCACAGAGAAAGTTGAGTGATGGGGGCGATCGCTTATGAGGTGGAAACAGGATGGAACATCAGATGTACGTTTATAAAACATGAGGAGAAAGCTTTAAAAGACAGACAGAAACAGTCCCTCTGGGAGGCAGATTCTGGAGAGGCCAGGAGTGGAACCTGCACTCTTTCCTGTACTTAATGGTTTTGGATGGACAGGAGTTCCTAACAATCAGTAAGGAAACACCGTGCATCTCATAGTGAACTCAACCACATTCAACACCAAAAGCCAGGAAAAGAGAATGAAATGGGCCAAACTGTTGCTCTGGCCACAGGTCAACAGAGGCTCCAGAGTGCCTCCCCTCCTGCTGCACAGCATTAGGAGGCGTCTCAGGAAGCACGGGGCCAGGGCTCTGCCTCCACTCCTGCAGGGTAAGCACTGGCACGGGCCACCTCACCTACGCACTCCCCCAGTGCCTGAGCCAAAAGCTGTGGGCAGTGGCACAGGCTGACGTGAGGACACAGCAGGTGTGGAGGGGAGAGCAGGCTCGGCGACACCTTCCTTCACGTTGTGTGTGCGTGACAGGTGTGAGCATGGGAGACAGCAAGTCACCAAGGCGGGGGCAGTCTGGAGTCAGTGCTGCCCCACAGAACGCTCTGCAGTGATGGAAATGGTCTAGATCTGCAGGGCAACATGTGGCCGCCTCCCTCCTCCTGTGGCAGCTGAGCATTTGAAACGTGGTGTCTACAAAGTGCACCTGTATCTTAGCCTTCATTAATTTCAACTTCATCATGTGAACCTGATGGGCCAGCCTGCTCTATGACACATCCGGCGCAGAGCTGGGACCCACTCGATGAACCAGACAGCCAAGGGTCCCCCTTCACGCAGTCTGTGCACACACCAGAAACCACTGACCGCACAAGTCAGAGGGAGGATTTTATGGAACACAATTACTCTAGAGACACCTACTCCTAATAGCGTGACCGACTTCTGGCTTCCCGCCAGCAGAGCTTCTACCATGTACCTTTCAGATGCATTTGTTAAAGGGGGATGAGCTGAGGGAACCCCAGTACCTCCCTGTGGCAGCCTGTTTTTCTCATCTTTCTAAAGCACCTGTTCTCACCCAAGTACCTGCTCTCCCGGCTCCACGCACCACCTAAAGCCAAAGACGTTCACATTTGGATCGCTAGCATAAGCCTCTCCCTGCTGTCCCTGAAACCACCCCTCAAAATTACCACATGGCCGTCAGATGGGCAGGCACCCTGCAGTGACTATGCCCCATGTCCAGCACCCCATCCTCAATGCCGCTCCTGCCCACCTTGCCAAACACACACAGGGCTCACACTGGCCCATGGCACCACTCCCAAACCTTGAAGCCCTGCCCTGCATTCCAGCGGCTGCTCTGCTGCCTCTGCCCAGGACCCCCGCCAGCAGCTGCCCCAGGTCCACACAGCGCCCCTACCTGCTGCCCTCGGAGGTCCCATCATTCCTCACATCATGAGTGCTGCTTTACTTCTCAGAGAGACTTTTGTGACCATCCCCATGGAGGCACTGAGCCTTGTGGCCCACCCCCATGGTAGCCCACCTTTTCTTCAACAATGGCCAGTGCTGAAAGGAGCCAACTCCTCTATCTACACGCTTGCCACCTGCCTCGTTCTACCTAGATGCAACTGAGCAAGGACAGTGGTGGCCTCCCGTGCCTGGCCCTCCTCCTCCGGAGGGCTGCAGACCGCATCTCCTATGGCTGCAGTGGCGTCATCTAACTCCCTCTGCTCACTGGATGTTTGTTACAAATGCAAAAGAAAGGAAAGAAGGAAGGAAAATGGCCAGTAATGAGGACAGAACCCGGAGTCCTGGGGTGGACACTGGCAGCTCCAAGCCAAGAACTGTCTGGAAGGAGGTGGCTTTTGCCAGGCCACTACTAACTGAGTCCTCTCGGCCTCACGCCCTTGCACTCTCTTCCCTCTAACTTCCCACACTTCCGATTCCAGAAAGAGCTTGCAAAATTAAAAAAAACCTATACTGATAATAAACAGGATACTCCTTTCTTCCTCAACAGAATGAATCCCATGTCACTGAAAACATTCAACTGTTAAATGGAACACAGATGGAGCCTGGAGTCATGCTTTCAAAGAGACTCGGACGAAGAAAGAGAAATCACATCTCCCCAACTCTACTGCACTGTGCAAAGCCCGAAGCCCCAGGCAGCCACGCCTGGAGCCCCGCATACCTGCATCCCCCAGGAGTCCTGGCTCCATCTCCATGCCTTCCTGCTGCTGGTAGAAGTTTTCATAGAAGTTCTGGGCTGGCGGGATAGGGGGCATCATTCCAGAATGTGGGGAGTCTCCAGGACCGTAGGGCATCATTGGGGGGCCACCAGGGCCCATAGGTGGACCAGGATTCATGCCAGGGCCCATTGCCATGTCGGGATGCATGTCGGGGTGCATGTCAGGATGCATGTCAGGGTGCATGTCGGGGTGCATGTCAGGGTGCATTGGACCACCCATTGGCCCAGGGGGTCCCATGTTGGGCCCAGGGCCCATTGGCCCTGGAGGTCCACCAGGTCCAGGGAACCTAGAAGAGGAAAAAGGCACCTGTGAGAGAAGCTGCAGAGAAGGGTGGTGGCCACAGACCAGGACTCCCACAGCTAGGGAGAGAGGCAAGACCCTGCCTCAGCCAGGCTCGCCTTGACAAGAGAAGCTGCCTGGGCCCAGGACAGCACGCCCTGGCCTGCCACAGGAGCCCATGACACTCACCTTACACCCAGCTTCTCAGCCAGCTGTCCCGTGGGCCGTACCACAATCTCAAACAAGGAGGGGATCTTCTTGTTGTACATGTCCTGCTGCTGCAGCTGCTGCGGGGACAGGGGCTCGTGCACCGGCATGGGCATCTGAGGGGGCCCCGGTGGCGGGGGAGGGGGAGGGGGCGGGGGTGGGGGGCCACCCTGCATGGGCCTGCCATTGGGAGAGGTTGGAGCCTGCGGGCCAGGGGGCCGCGGTGGGGTGGGCAGGAGGCCCACGCCAGGGGGTGGTTTGGGCAGGGGGTTGATGCCCTGCTTCTTCAGTTCCTCCACCTCCTTCTCATCCTCGGCACCTGCTTCTGCATCGTCGGCCAACATCTGCAGGTGAGACAGAACAAAAGAAGGTGTGGACAAGGTTCGGGCTAGAAACACCTCTCCAGTGCTGAGAGCTGAAGTTTATGAGGAAAAGTCCGCAATACAAGGACCTTGAGATCTTAAGGCGTAAAGTGAATGACCACAATGGCTCTGTAACTAACATCACCATCAGTCACCTCTGTTCCACTCTCGGGGACCAGCTAGCAGGGGGTGCTATTCCTGTTCTGTGGCAAAATACACATAACAAAGTGTACTGTTTAACCATTTAAAGTGAACGGCCAGGCGCAGGGGCTCACGTCTGTAATCCCAGCACATTGAGAGGCTGAGATGGACAAATCATTTGAGGCCAGGAGTTCAAGACCAGTCTAGCCAACATGGCAAAACCCCATCGCTACCAAAAATACAAAAATTAGCTGGGTAGCGCATGCCTGTAGTCTCAGCTACTCAGGAGGCTGAGGCAGGAGAATCACTTGAACCTGGGAGGCGGAGGCTACAGTGAGCCGAGATCGCACCACTGCACTCCAGCATGGGCGACAGAGGAGACTTCATCTCAAAAATTTAAATAAATAAGGCCAGGTGTGGTGGCTGACACCTGTAACCCCAGCACTTTGGGACGCTGAAGCAGGCAGTTCATCTGAGGTCGGGAGTTCCAGGCCAGCTTGACCAACATGGTGAAACCCCATCTCTACTAAAAATACAAAAATATTAGCTGCGTGTGGTGGTGGGCACCTTTAATCCCAGCTACTCAGGAGGCTGAGACAGGAGAATCGCTTGAATCTGGGAGGCAGAGGTTGCAGTGAGCCGAGATTGCACCACTGCACTCCAGCCTGGGCGACAGAGCCAGACTTTGTCTCAAAAATAAAAAAATAGGCCGGGCGCACTGGCTCACGCCTGTTAATTCCAGCACTTTGGGAGGCCGAGATGGGTGGATCACAAGGTCAGGAGTTGGAGACCAGTCTGGCCAATAGGGTGAAACCCTCGTCTCTACTAAAAATACAAAAATTAGCCGACCGTGGTGGCGTGCGCCTGTCATCTCAGCTAAGGAGGCTGAAGCAGGAGAATCGCTTGAACCCAAGAGGCAGAAGCTGCAGTGAGGCGAGATCATGCCACTGCACTCCAGCCTGGGCGACCAAGCAAGACTCTGTCTCAAAAAATAAATAAATAAACCAAACAAAAATGTAAAAAGTTAAGTGCATGATCAGTGCAGCCACCACCTTTACCTAGTTCTAGCACATTTTCATCACCCCCAACAGAGACCACGTACCCACTAAGCAATCACTACCTGCCCTCTGCCCCCAGCCCCGGACAGCCACTCTGCTTCTGGTCTCTGCGGACCTGCCCCTGCTGGACGCCTCCTGTGAACAGACGCACACGTGGAGAGGACTCTGAGAGCACACGCCTGTTTCCTCCAGGCGCCCTCACGCACCCGTTCCCGTGGCTGAGTTTGCCTGTGTCCGTTCACTCCAGTAAAATCTTGGCCGTGAGTCTCCTAGCAAGTTTCTCTGGGTCATCTTGGGGACCCCAGCACAGATCCCTTAGTGGGCCCTAACACTTATCCTAACAGGGTCTGGATAAACTAGTCCTACCTCTCTGCCCAGGAGAAGCAGGGGTGACAGAAAAAGGACCCCCTGTGGTTGGGATTATGCACTCGCAGCTTTCGTTTCTCCTAGCCATTAGCAGCGGTACATGGACCCTGGAACCCCAGGCTCCAGCAAGAATGTGGCTTCATGGAGGAGGGGTGGAAATGGCACGGTGGAACCCCTCTGTCCTTCTGAGCCCTGCTACTCCAGGTGTGGTCAGCACGTGAACCAGCAGTGCAGGGGGACCTGCGGAGGCGGAATCCGCATTCTGCCCTCGAGTGTGCGCAATACCACCTGAGATGAGTCTTGCTGAGGGAGCCCAGAGCATTGCGCTGGCTCCCAGCACTGCTGCTTTCAGCACTGCCATCAGCTCATTTCCTCCTGGCCCGAGGACCCTTCCTCAACTGTGTGTTCCGCTGTGGCTTGTGCTGCCTCTGCTACCCTGCACCTCCTCCTCCTCTTCAGTCCCTGCTGCTGCATGCCCTGGGGCCGCCAGGCTCACCTCCTCACGGAGCCTCCTGAACACCTGCCTGGCGAACAGAGCCCTGCTAGAGTCCTGGACTCCCACACTTGCTGTTCATGGCCTGACCCCCCTGTGTCCTCAACATCTGCCCAGGGACCTACTCACCACCCTCAGTGCCTGTCACAGACAAGGCACAGAGATTGATCAAGTGAACAGCTAAGCACGGAACACAACCAATGCACCCTGCCCTGCATTCCCTGGACTCCAGAGGCTGGGTCCAGTGCAGGAGAGAAAGCTTAGGCCCTGACTGGTTGACTCCACCATGGAGTCAACTGTGGAGTCAACCCAAACTGCCCATCGGTCCTGCCAGCACAGATCCCGTGGAGGGCACCTCTGTCCCTGCCCCCTCCACCAGCAAAGACAAGCACCACCAGCTGAGACCACCAGCGCCCCGCTAGATACCAAAACCTCTCTAGCCAAGACAGACTCTCAGTGATCAGAGGAGTTTCCAAAAGTCAGCCACCTTCTGCAAGCAAAAAGCAACACTAGTATATGTGCAGAGGCATGTGCGCTGAGCCCCATCAGGCCATGTGAATAAGCTCCAGGCCGCTGGTCACCATGCTAAGCTTTTGCCCTGAACTGGGAACAACTCAGATGTCCGTCAACAGATGCCTGGATAAACAAACTTAATCATCTACTCAGTGGGGCACTACACAGCCACAAATGGTAATGAACTGGTACTTGTAACAACACGGGGGGATCTCAAAGGATTCATACCCAAGTGCAAGAAGTCAGATGCAGCGTGCGCACACACATACACAAACTCTTAAAGGCTGTTTACCTCAGAATTCTATTTATGTGACTTCCTTGCAAAAGCAAAACCACAAGACAGACTCTGATCCACGGTTGCCAGGCACTGGAGATATGGGGAGGCATTTACTGTAGAAGACACAGCGGAGTTTCTGGGGTGACAGAATGGGTTTCCTACATCCATCTTGTCAGGTGGTGACATGACTCAACATCTCTGTCAAAACTCATAGAACTATATGGCCGGGTGCAGTGGTTAATGCCTATAATCCCAGCACTTTGTGAGGCCGAGGCTGGGAAATCACTTGAGGTCAGGAGTTCGAGACCAGGAGTTCGAGACCAGCCCAGCCAACATGGTGAAACCTAGTCTCTACTAAAATTACAAAAATTAGGCTAGGCATGGTGGTTCACGCCTGTAATCCCAGCACTTTGGGAGGCTAAGGCAGGTGGATCACCCAAGGTCAGGAGTTTGAGCTGACCAACATGGAAAAACCCCGTCTCTACTAAAAATACAAAATTAGCCAGGTGTGGTGGTGCGTGTCTGTAATCCCAGCTACTTGGGAGGCTGAGGAAGGGGAATCACTTGAACCCGGAAGGTGAAGGTTGTGGTGAACCAAGGTTGCGGTGAGCCGAGGTTGCAGTGAGCCCAGATTGCGCCACTACACTCCAGCCTGGGCGACAGAGTGAGACTGCCTCAAACACAACAGTTAAAAAAAAAACACTCATAGAATTATATACTAAATAGGGAGAATTTTACTGGAAATAAACTGTGCTTAATAAACCTGACTAGATGAAATCTACGTGTAACCGAGGTACTGAAGATAAAGGTATGACATATGCACTTCACTCTAAAATGGATCAAGAAAAAAAGATATGTACACACATATAGACTAAAATGAAGAGCACAAAAATAAGGCAAATGGGGCAAAATGTTACAAACAGATGAAACTTGGTGTAGGGAATTCTCTGTTATTCTTAACCACTTGCTCCCACATAAGCATCACGACCAACCCCAAATGCAGGCAAGTCTCCAAACCTGGAAGTGATGGCTGAAAATGAACATTTCTAGACAGACGGAAACATCACCAAGAAGCAGGAAAATAAAACTGAAGACAAAGAGGGTGGAGAGCATAAAAAGAGCACAAATGCTTCACGAAAGGGTTGTGAGGGCCTAGTCCTAAAAGGGTCCCCAGTTCTGATGGCCCAAGGCCATAGCTGTCCTAGAAAGAAGGCAACGGTGGACAACCCACACTTTTCACCAGGGTTAATCTCGGCCCTGCCAAGATGGTGACTGTGACTTTTGCTTTCTTCCTTCCTATCACAGCTGGACTCCGGGATGCTCTGTCCTGGTTTGACAGCATTTCTAACCTATAACAGGGCATGCATGATACTGATGCTTTCAAAATGTCTATGGAGGCCGGGTGTGGTGGCTCACACCTATAATCCCAGCACTTTGGGAGGCCGAAGCAGATGGACTACCTGAGGTCAGGAGTTCAAGACCAGCCTGGCCAATATGGTGAAACCCCATCTCTACTAAAAATACAAAAATTAGTCGGGTGTGGTGGCAGGCACCTATAATCCCAGCTACTCGGGAGGCTGAGAAAGGAGAATCACATGAACCCAGGAGGCGGACGTTGCAGTGAGCCGAGATTGCACCATTACACTCCAGCCTGGGCAACAAGAGTGTAACTCCGACTAAGAAAAAAAAAAAAAAAAAAAGAAAGAAAAATTGGTATCAAAGAGAACACACAAAAACATATAGATATAATGCCAAGAGCTGCTTAAAGCACTCAGATAAATTTAGAAGGTACAAATTTTCAGGGAAGGGGTCTCTGTGCTTATTCCCAAGCAGAAACCTACAACCCTCTAACTTTGGCAAACACCAAGTTTTGCTTTCAGAAAACATTTCTTGATATAGAATTTAATTTTCATGAGCTCAAAAGTACCATTATATTTGATCTCTGTTGGCTTCATAGGCACTTTCTATGAAGCCAATGAAGATCAAATGTAATCTCAATGCCACTTAAAAAAAAATTTTTGCCGGGCGCAGTGGCTCACGTCTGTAATCCTAGCACTTTGGGAGGCTGAGGTGGGTGGATCACCTGAGGTCAGGAGTTCAAGACCAGCCTGGCCATCATGGTGAAACTCCATCTTTAAAAAAAATAAAATAAATAAAATAAAATAAAATAAATTTTTTTCTAGCCATTGAAACTACACACATAGTGAAAACCCATCTCTACTAAAAATACAAAAATCAGCTGGGCATGGTGGCAGGCGCCTGTAATCTCAACTACTCAGGAGGCTGAGACAGGAGAATCACTTGAACCCCAGAGATGGAGGTTGCAGTGAACTGAGATCACACCATTGCACTCTAGCCTGGGTCACAAGAGCAAAACTCCCTCTCAAAAAAGCTGGGCATGGAGGCAGGTGCCTGTAATCCCAGCTACTTGGGAGGCTAAGGCAGAAGAATCGCTTGAATCCGGGAGGCAGCGGTTGCAGTGAACAGAGATGGTGCCATTGCACTCCGGCCTGAGGAACAGAGCGAGGCTCCATCTCAAAAAAAAAATTTAATTTCATCTGTTTCTTTTTACTTTTTTTTTTTTTTTTTAACGTGGCTACTGGAAATTTTTAAATGAACGAAGTGACTCTGTGGTGCTCCTACGGGCAGCACTGTCCTGGAGCACAAACTTGGAGCCTCCAGCAGGGGGCAGTCCTCAGTCAGAGACTGCTGAGTACTCTCAAGAAGTCAGGCCACTCTGACTGGCCACTGCTTCCCGGATCAAACAGCTCAGACTCCAGGTACATACTGATTACAAAACCCTAGGGCGGGCCCGGTGCGGTGGCTCACGCCTGTAATCCCAGCACTTTGGGAGGCTGAGGCAGACAGATCATGCAGTTAAGAAATCAAGACGATCCTGGCCAATATGGGGAAACTCCCTCTCTACTAAAATACAAAAATTAGCTGGGCTTGGTGGCACGTGCCTGTAGTCCCAGCTACTTGGGAGGCTGAGGCAGGAGAATCACTTGAACCCAGGAGGCGGAGGTTGCAGTGAGCCAAGATTGCACCACTGCACTCCAGCCTGGGTGAGAGAGTGAGACTCCACCTCAAAAAACAAAACAAAACAAAAAAACCCCAGGTCAGCAGGCTCCCCAGAGGGACTGGCCTTTTCCTATAGACTCTCTACCAATAGGGAGTGGAGTTCTCCTACGTCTGCTTGTACGGGGCTTTCCCTGCACCCCTCACAGGGGTGCCCCTAACAACCGTTAACAAGACAGTCACTGACAGATGTACTCTGGAAGCTGGCAGATGTGCTGATGCCTTGATCCTTTCCATGCTCAAAACACAGCCAATCTCCTAGAACCTTCTGTGAACTAGAAGGCAGGCAGGAAAGCTTCATTAAAACAGACACTGGTTCCCACACCCGCTCATCCCCAGATGAATTGGGAAACCCAGGACTGGTATTTGGGTATTTAACCCTAACCCAAAGGCCTCAGCCAGACTCCTCAGGGAGGACAACGAATGCCAGGATGGGTTTCAAATGTCACCCAGCTAGTGGGGAAGCCCAGACACCTCCCCCGAGGGAGACCCCCCTTTAGAGATCCCCAGCTTCCCTCTACTTTCTCTAATGCATAATGGGGGGCCCTGAGAGTTGCACAGAAACGTTTGACTTTTCCACCAAAATACAACCCTTGCCTCTTCTTTGTATATCTTTGGTTTTTTTTGTGTCTTTCTTGAGATAGGGTCTTGCTCTGTTACCCAGGCTGAAGTGCAGTGGCATGATCATGGCTCACTGTAGCCTGAATCTCCTGGACTCAAGAGATCCTCCCACCTCAGCCTACCAAGTAGCTGGGACTGCAGGCATGCACCACCACACTTGGCCATTTTTTTTTTTTGAGACAGAATCTTGCTCTGTTGCCAGGCACCAGGCTTGAGTGCAGTGGCACAATCTCAGCTCACTGCAACCTCCGCCTCCTAGGTTCAAACAATTCTCCTGCCTCAGCTTCCCGAGTAGCTGGGACTACAGACACGCGCCACCACGCCCAGCTCATTTTTATATTTTAGTAGAGACGGGGTTTCCCCATGTTGGCCAGGATGGTCTCGATCCCTTGACCTCGTGATCCGCCCGCCTTGGCCTCCCAAAGTGCTGGGATTACAGGCGTGAGCCACTGCGCCTGGCGGCCAATTTTTCTTTTTTTTTTTGAGACAGAGTATCTCGCTGTGTCACCCAGGCTGCAGTGCAGTGGCGCAATCTCGGCTCACTGGCAACCTCCGCCTCCTGGGTTCAAGCGATTCTCCTGCCTCAGCCTCCCGAGTAGCTGGGACTACAGGCATGTGCCACCAAGCCCTGCTAATTTTTGTATTTTAGTAGAGAGGGGGTTTCACCATGATGGCCAGGATCGTCTCTTAACCACATGATCTGTCCGCCTCAGCCTCCCAAAGTGCTGGGATTACAGGCGTGAGCCACTACACCTGGCCTGCATTTTTTTTTTTTTTTTTGAGACAGTCTCACTCTGTTGCAGAGGCTGGATGGAGTGCAGTAGTGCAATCTCAGCTCACTGCAACCTCTGCCTCCTGAGTAGTTGTGACTACAAGCATGTGCCACCACATCTGGGTAATTTTTATACTTCTAGTAGCGATGGGGTTTTGTCATGTTGGCCAGGCTGCTCTTGAAAACTTGGCCTCAGGTTATCTGCCCACCTCAGCCTCCCAAAATGCTGGGATTAGAGGTGTGAGCCACTGTGCCCAGCCCACCCAATTTTTTAATTTTTAGCAGAAACAAGGTCTCAGGTCTCACTACATGCCTAGGCTGGTCTCAAACTCCTGAGCTTAAGCAATCCTCCCACCTCAGCCTCCCAAAGTGCTGGGGTTACAGATAATTTGTGTATCTTTGTGTATTGTGGGCTCTCTCTAAATGATGGCTAAGAGATCACAATCCATGCTTGGAAGCACACCAGGCAGTATTCCTTTCATTTGGCCTTTTCCCCGGGGAAACAGCAGCAGCCTGTCCTGGCCTAACACAAGACGTGTGCCCACCTCAACTACCTGCAGAAGAGAACACAGTCCCCATGTCCTCCTTAGAATGGCCCAATTCCAGATAAACTCAGCTGGGCACTACAGAGGCTAGACAGGCAGGCTACAGCACTGAGGCCTGGGGCGCACATGGCCCGGTTCCTGTGAGCCCCAGGACCCCCAGACATTACCTTATCCAAGAGCTCCCTGGTCTCTTCGGTCAGAGGGTCGTGGGAAAACATGCAGTCGTCACCATTGATGCAGTTCCCAGTGGTGTGGTACAGCTTACACGGGAAATCACGTTCATGGCAAATTAAGGTAAACGCTTCATCTCACAGAACCCTCCCGAAGGCAGAATCCAACTCCCTTTGTTTTGGAGATGAGGAAACTGAACCCAGAGAGGTGAGGGTAGGTGCTCAGGGCTGCTCAGTGGGTTGGCAGCAGACCCGTGGAGAGACCCTGGCACTCCAGACTGCAGATCACTTCCTGCCCCACCACACTGGCTGGGGGCTGCGTCCTCAGATCGTCAACTGGACTGAGCAAGTTAAACGACTTGCCCAAGTATAAAAGCACCTGGAAGAATCTCAGGCGATGGTATGGGCCAGTCTTGGGAGCCTACAGAAGACAGAACAGGCGCCATGTGCATCTCCGTTTACTCCCTGGAAGGATAGGAAAGGCAGAACCCTCTGAGGGCAGATGTGAGCGTTAGATGAGATGGAGACTCACAGAAACCTATTGGCACAGACAGAGAAAGCACAGCAAAGGAAGATCAGCTGTTATTACCGTCAAGGAACAGAGAAGTTCTGCACCTCGTTCAGACCAGATGCTGGCACCAAAGGATATCGTGCATATAGGGGCAGTTCTCGGCTCTGGCGCAAAATCCAGTGATGTAAAACTTGCACAGTTCTCGCTTCTTTGGGAGTTCAATGTCATGGCTAAAATTACAGTGGTCTCCCTAGAAGAGAAGCAATGAAAACATAAGGTGGAGATGTGGGGAGCTCTCGCTTACTGCTATCTGCACAGGGAAGAAATATTGTCACTGCTGGTGCATGGAGGGGCCAAGGACAGAAACGAATCCCCCCTGGGAAAGGACGACAGGTCTAGAAGCACAGGTCCCAGAGGCTGCTGCCCATAGGGTCTCACTCTGTTGTCCAGGCTGGAGAGCAGCGGCACGATCACAGCTCACTGCAGCCTCACCACATGGGCTCAGGTGATCCTCCCACAGCTAGGAGTACAGGCCCACACCACCAAGCCAGCTAATATGTTTTGAAATTTTTTGTTGAGACAGCATCTCACTATGTTGCCCAAGGTGGTCTGAAACTCCTGGGTTCAAGTGATCTTCCCACCCTTCCCTCCCAAAGTGCTGGGATTATAGGCATGAGCCACCAAGACTGGTCACTTCCTGAATTTAAAGAAAATCCTTTTGCCCATTTCTCTTCCTCCTAGCACCTAGATGTGATGCCAGGAGGCACAGCAGCCATCATGTAACCATAAGGACAAAAGCCACATTTTTTTTTTTTTTTTGAGATCAAGTTTTACTCCTGTCGCCCAGGCTGGAATGGAATGGTGTGATCTTGGCTCACTGCAACCTCTGCCTCCTGGGTTCAAGCGATTCCCCTGCCTCAGTCTCCCGAGTAAGTGGGACTACAGGTATGCGCCACCACACCCAGCTAATTCTGTATTTTTAGTAGTGACAGGGTTTCTCTATGTTAGTCAGGCTGGTCTCAAAGTCCCGTCCTCAAGTGATCCGCAAGCCTCAGCCTCCCAAAGTGCTGGGATTACAGGTCTGAGCCACCATGCCCAGCCAAAAGCCACAGGTTTAAAGATGGCAGAATAGTAAGCAGGAAGGAGCCTAGGTCCCCAGGGTGTCCCTGACCACTGTACCGCTAGGTACAGCCCACCCATCTCTAGAGTTCTGGTTCTGAGAAACAAATGTCTATGTGTTAAAGCCAATGGAGTTAAGGTTTCCTTTATTTCCAGCTGAACACAATCAACACCACAACACCTGGGTGAAATCCAGAATTGTGTTTTCCATCCCTCATCATTTAGTCTTCAGGAATCACTCACCATCACTGTGAACTGAAGACAGCAGCTGATTCATCCCCCTAACTCTTAGAAATGCCTATTCTCTCTCGTTTTTTTTTTTGAGACAGTTTTGCTCTCGTCACCCAGGCTGGAGTACAATGGCATGACTGGCTCACTGCAACCTCCGCCTCCCAGGTTCAAGCGATTCTCCTGCCTCAGCTTCCCAAGTAGCTGAGATTACAGGCGCCCGCCACCACACCCAGCTAATTTTTGTATTTTTAGTAGAGGTTTCACCATGTTGGCCAGGATGGTCTTGAACTCCTTACTTCAGGTGATCCACCCGTCTTGGCCACCCAAAGTGCAGAGATTACAGGCGTGAGCCACTGCTCCCACCCTTTTTTCTCACACAGGTTCTCACTCTGCCACCCAGGCTGAAATGCAGTGGCGCAATCACAGATCATTGCCGCTTTGATCTCCCAGGCTCAAGAGATCCTCCTGCCTCACAGCCTCCTTAGAAGCTGGGACTATAAGCAGATGCCACCACACTGGGCTTTTTAAATTTTTTTTTGAGAGATGGGGGTCTCATTACGTTGCCCAGGGTGTACTCATTTGTTTTTCCCTATACATATTTTATGTTTCTTAAAAGAGTATAAATTATAACTAAATAAGAAATACTGGCTGGGCACCGTGGCTAATTCCTGTAATCCCAGTACTTCGGGAGGCCAATGCAGGTGGATCACCTGGAGTCAGGAGTTTGAGATAGCCTGGCCAACATGGCGAAACCCTGTCTCCATTAAAAATACAAAAATGAGCCAGGTGTGGTGGCGTGAGTCTATAGTCCCAGCTACTTGGGAGGTTGAGGCACGAGAACTGCTTGATCCCAAGAGGCAGAGGTTGCAGTGAGCTGAGTTCATGCCACTGCACTCCAGCCTGGGTGACAGAGTAAGACTCGATCTCAAAGGGAAAAAAAAAACTATTTTATACACAACATTATTTGTTTGAGGCATCTATTTCTTCCCAAGACAGCTGCAGGGGTGCAGTGTGCCCTGAGCGCACATCTGCTGGTGCCTGTTGCTGCATTAACACTGAGATAAGAAGCTGGCGGCTGAACTAACTCTAGATTACACTTGTTTCCTTCAGAACTCTGGTCCATCTTCTGACATTGAACTCTGCTATGAAGTCCAAGGTTAACCTCATCTTCCCCTCCTCTTCTATCTGGATGCTTTAATCATTCCCTCTGAAATCCTGAAGCTCAGTAACTTAACCAAGATAAGCGGCATCTCTGCATTCACATCGACCTTCATCATTACATTTCAGGCTATATGGTTGAAAATTTTGGCCAAAAAATTCCCCTAAAATCAAAAACACTCATCTTGTTGCGGGTCCTCCTCATTCTGAAAAGTAACCAGAGTCTTTCAGGACCCCAGGCAGCTCTCAGCACCAGCAAGTGTCCACAAGGACAAGGACCACACAGTCACTCCCACCCACCCTACCCCAGCTGCAGAACATTCTGGAAGCCCCGTGTCCTCTGGGAGCTGCTGGCCTCCTAGAGGCACCCAGGAGCTTTCAGCGCTCCTTACCCAGGTGCAGCGCCCTTCCACGAAGTACTTGCAGATGACTTTGCCTTTCTTGTCCGACTGCTGGTGGGGCTTGTCATGGTCACGACTCCGGTAGCTTCCACCACCACCATCCTGCAGCGGACAGTGTGGATATGAAGGGCGATGAAAGAGAAGGGTGGAGATGGGATCAGGGTTAATGAGAAGCATGGGAGAGGGGATGAGCACTGCCTTAAGAGCTCATAAGAGCATCGATGGGCAGGCTGCATCTAACACTGAGGCCGTGTGCGCATTTGAGCCCCACGGTTTGGGGTGTTGGCGCCTAGCTAGGAAAAGCTCTGGCACCTGGAGCTGTTAGCCACTGAAGCCTCAAGTTCCACACACCTGTGGAGGAACATGGCCAACACACCTAGAGGTGGCAGCATGGGCCTCCCTGCAAAACCCTCCAGGCCTAACAGGATAGTTCATCTAGAACCTTCTGAACCTCAGAGATGTGTTAGGTATGGCTACAGGATGCAGCAGCTGCTAATGACATGGTTTGAAACGCAGAGGGTCTCAGCAGTGCACATCTCTCCAGGATAACACTAGTTATCACTGGTTATGCTGGTTAACGCTGGCCAGTGCTTTGAGGGGTGGCTGACGGCAGCAAGAGGACAGGATCAGTAAGAAGGGACCTTGGCCCAAACATCAGATCACAGTGGAGTCAACTCACGCCCATGTCGTCGTCATAGAAGTCTTCGTCATCGTTCATTCCGCCCTTGTTCATCCCTCCTCGGCTGCCACCTCGGCCTCGGCCCCGGCCCATCCCTTTCCCTCGACCTCGGGAGCCCCTGCCACGGCCTCGACTTAGCCCTGTGGAGGGACGATGATGTACAAGCTGCTGAATCTGACAATGTTAAATCCTGATGAACCTGACCCCCCACCCCCGCCCCGACTCAATTCCAGCAGCTGCTGGAATCCCTGCCCTACCCAACGTGTCCCCTCCAGGACCCTGCCTACCTCGGCCACGGCCATCCTTAGAGCGGCGATACTGGTTTAGCTCCTTGGAGTACTCGTCATAGTCATCATCTCCCATTGGCTCCTCACTCTCTCCATACTGGAATCCGCAGAGGAGGGCAGGACAGCGTTAGGTAGGGAACCACGAGCGCTGTCCCCACCTACACACTGCCCATTTCTGAAGGACGGTGACCACCCAGGGCACTCACACAGGAACCTGTCACCACACGGCCTGACGGCAGGTGGTCCCAATCCTTCCCCCTGCAGTCTTCACTCTGAAAACCTAACCCAATAGGTAAACTCAGCACAGCTTCTCCCTACATAACACATTGCTGTGTGGCTCCAAGAGGGAGTGGGCAGTGGGCCGTGGACTGGTGTGGAAGACCTGTTGGTAGGACCAGGTCGGCAGGTGCAGTGCACCCGCTACTCCTCCTCCTGGGTGGGGGCAGGGATAAAGGGCCATGTGCCTGGCTGGCCAGGCAAAAAATGTCTCTAGAAGACTTTCAGGAAACTTGGCTCTAGCGACGGGATGTTTTTCACAGTACATCCTGTGACACCTTTTCTTTCTTTCTTTTTTTGAGACAGGGTTTCACAATATTGGCCAGGCTGGTCTTGAACTCCTGACCTTGTGATCCACCCGCCTCAGCCTCCCAAAGTGTTGGGATTACAGGTGTGAGCCACCGCACCTGGCCTTTCTTTTCTTTTTTTTTTTTTGAGACTGAGTCTTGCTCTGTTGTCCAGCCTGGAGTGCAGTGGCGCAGTCTCGGCTCACTGCAACCTCCGCCTCCCAGGTTGAAGTGATTCTCCTGACTCAGCCTCCCAAGTAGCTGAGATTACAGGCGTGTGCCACCATGCCTGGCTAATTTTTTTGTGTTTTTAGTAGAGAAGGGGTTTTACTATGTTAGCCAGGATGGTCTCGATCTCCTGACCTCGCGATCCACCCACCTCGGCCTCCCAAAGTGCTAGGATTACAGGCATGAGCCACCGCACCTGGCCAATATGTTTTCTGCTTTAAACCACTCTATTCCAAAATGATAAAACATTTTAAACATGTACATCTGCCCTGAGGTTTTCTTTCCTTCAGAAGGGCCACGTGTCTTCCTACCTTAGCCTCACAGCCTCTACCAGCACTGCTCATGGCCCGGAGAACCCACCAGCTTCACCCTGACATCCCCAGGACCAGAGGAAACCTTACGTCCATCTCTTCCTCGTAGAAATCCTCTTCGTCCTCCGGGTGGTCTCCTCCCACGCCTCTGCCCCTGCCTCGGCTGCCTCTGCCCATGCCACGGCCTCGTGATCCTCCACGGCTTCCTCGGCCCCTGTAGCCCCGGCCCCGGCCCCGGCCGCCTGCATGGAGATTCAGATAGTGAGCCTCCAGTGGGAGCAGACACCACCGGCGAGAAAGAAGACAACCCATTTTTTGCTCCTGAAGTCCATCACTTCAGCCTCCTCCTCCTCCTCTTCCAAGAAAGCCTTCCCAGATGCCCCAGGCAGGCTACTGGACCCCTGGATCTCTCAATGGGGGCCCTTCAGCACACTGGACACATAGCTGCTCCAGTCTTCCACTCCCCTTCCTCACAGGGACTTGTCCACTTAGAGCTGCACTGTCTAATATGACAAACACCAGCCTGCAGACTAATGAGCACCTAACATGGCAGGTCCAAACTACAAGATGCTAGCCTTGAAGTTTGACAAGACTGGCCCTGTAGTTTGGACTTGTGATTCAGACAAGAATCCAAAACATACACTGGACTCCAAAGACTTAAGTTTTTTTTTGTTTGTTTGTTTTTTAAACAAAGGGGGGCCAGGTGTGGTGGCTCATGCCTGTAATCCCAGCACTTTGAGAGGCTGATATGGGTGGATCATCTGAGGTCAGGAGTTCGAGACCAGCCTGGCCAACATGGTGAAACCCCATTTCTACTAAAAATACAAAAATTAGCAGGGCATGGTGGCATGCGCCTGTAATCCCTGCTACTCGGGAGGCTCAGGTGGGATAACTGCTTGAACCTGGAGGCAGAGGTTGCAGTGAGTTGAGATTGCATCACTCTGGCTTGGGCAATAGAGGGAGATCCTGTCTCAGGAAAAAAAAAAAAAAAAAAAAAGAAAAAAAAAAACCCAGCAAGTGAGAAATATAAAATAGCTCATGTTGAAATAAGATTTAAAATGTATTATGCTGAAAATAGATTATCAATATTAGTTTAGTTGGTTTCACTTTTTCCCTCACTTGAAAAAAAGAGTGGCCAAGTGCAGTGGCTCAATCCTATAATCTCAGTACCTTGGGAGGCACAGTTGGGCAGATCACTTGAGGACAGGAGTTTAAGACCAGCCTGGCCAACATAGCAAAACCCCATCTTGACTAAAAATACAAAAAATTAGGCCAGGCGCAGTGGCTCATACCTGTAATCCCAGCACTTTGGGAAGCTGAGGCAGGCGGATTGCCTTAACTCAGGAGTTCAAGACCAGACTAGGCAACGTAGCGACAGCCCAATCTACTAAAAATAAAAAAGCCAGGTGTGGTGGAACAGGCCTGTAATCCAAGCTACTGGGGAGGCTGAGGCATGAGAATCGCCTGAACCTGTGGGGTAGAGGTTGCAGAGGGCCAACATGGTGCCACAGCACTCCATCCTGAGTGACATAGTGAGACTATATGTCAAAAATAATAATAATAATAAATAAGCGGGATGTGGTGGTACATGCCTGTAATCCCAGCTACTTGCAGGAGTGAGGCATGAGAACCCCTTGAACGGTGAGGCAGAGGGTGGAGGTTGCAGTGAGCCTAAATCATGTCACTGCACTGCAAAATGGGTGACAGAGCAAGACTCTGTCTCCCAATAAACAAAGGGTGATGGGGTCTCATTGTATTGCCCAGGCTAGCCTCCAACTCCCGAGCTTAAGTGATTCTCCCATCTCTACCTCCCAAGTAGCTAGGACTAGCCAGTGTCCTTTTCACATTTTAAATGTGGCCACCAGAAAATGTAAACGACATGGTGGCTTGCATTCTATTTCTACTGGACAGCACTGATCTAGGATCTCCCCAAAGCATAAGGGCTGCCCCAGGGAGGGGTCCAAGAAAGACTGCTAGAAGAAATAATGAATAAGCAGCTATTCAAACAAGAATCTGAACCACAGAGGCAGGGCTCACAAGCCTGAGAACCCCTGCGCTGGAAGATTCCAGAAGCCACTCTCAGGCTAGGTGGTCTTTCTGGCAGGAGATGGTTCAACGGTTCTCGCTATTGTTGGCCAGGCTGGTCTTCAACACCTGACCTTAGATGAACTGCCTGTCTCAGCCTCCCAAAGTGCTAGGATTACAGGCATGAGCCACTGCACAGGCTGAGACAGTTCTAAGAGGCCAGTCAGGGTTACTATGTCTCTGGTGCTCAACCCTCCTTTATCTCCCAAAGGACGCAGGTTCAAGGTTCAGAGGCGTGGCAGCGGCAAGGACTGCAATCACACTTTGTCAGGTGATGGGGCTGGGAGAATGTGGGAGCACTGCTCAGGGTGAGGCAGCCAGCTGTCAGTGACCCTGGCCCCAGTGAGAGAAACTGTCCCCTCTTCCCCCGCAGCTGACCAGGAAGTGACCCTTCAGGCACGTTAGCCTTCTCCCTGCCTCACACCAGCCTAGTACCTCCCCAACCACAGCTCAGCAGGTGATCTCTCCGGTCCTCTGTGCCATGCCCACATAGGTCCTGGCCCTTCTTCATATACTTATCCCAACTCTAAATGACTAGACCTGAGGCTCTGTGAGGCGAGGTCGCCGGGGTCAGCCCCAGTGGCTCCGATTCCCTGGAGGAGAAACTGCCAGGGTGAGGCTCACCTCGGCCGCGGCTGCTGCCCTCCTTGGCGCGCCGGTATTGGTTCAGCTCTTTAGTGAAGTCGTCGTAGTCCTCCTTGCCCATGTCCTCCTCCTCGTCGCCCTCGTATTCCCCATACTGCTCGTTCTCGTAGTCCTCATACATGCCATAGCCCTTGCTGTCCATCTTGGAGTACGCCTTCTTGGGCAGGGGCGTGGCATGCGACGGGGGATATTGCTGATGGGACTGTGTCCCAGAGACGGGAGAGGAGGTGAGCCGGATCCCATGGCTACAGGTGCAGACTACCAAGATCCCCACCATTCCCTAAACTGACATGTCTGTCTGGGTGGGGCTACTGTCCCTGGGTTGTACTGCTGGTCCCCAGCCCCTCGGGGGACTGGTTTTATATCCCAGGGAGTGGGGGAAGCAGCAGGCCCAGGTGTTTCTGTTCTTCATAAAGGGCCAGAGCTTGAAACAAAACAGAACCACAGACTCCCAATCGCTGAGGAATGAGGGAGAGGAGAAGGGAGCATTTTCTAGGGATGCAGAGCAAGCACACAGGGAGGGGCCTGGGAAGTAGGTGGGGGCTGCTCAGTCACAATGGTCCTAGGGCCCTGGAATTCAGTTAATGGCCTGCTTGGCAGCCAGACTAGACAGCCGTCTCAAATGACGCTTTCCAAAGTGTGGTAATGCCAAGTGGTACTAGAAGAAGTTAAAGACATTAATAAAAATGGAACCAACTAAGACATCCTTCAACAGGAGAATGGATAACGAACTGGTATATCCAGACAATGGAGTAAAGGTGAATATATAACAATAAAGTGTGCACTGGGCAAAACCCAAAAAACTACACAACTCTAAGGAATAACAATGTATCACTGGGTGCAATGGCTCACACCTGTAATCCTAGCACTTTGGGAAGCTGAGGTAGGCAGATCACTTGAGCCTAGAAGTTTGAGAGCAGCCTGGCCAACATGGCAAAACCCGATCTCTACCAAAAATACAAAAATCAGTCTTGGTGTGGTGGCAGGCACACATGGTTCTAGCTACTTAGGAGGCTGAGGCAGGAGGATCACCTGAGCCCAAGGAGCTCAAGGCTACAGTGAGCTGAGATCACACTCCAGCCTGAAAAATAGAGTGAGATCTCATCTCAATAAATAAATAAATAAACAATAAAATCTATTAATTTAAAAAATCCATATTATAGAAAAACAGGACAATGCAAAATACAGCTAGATACAGACACACATGTAAGCATTTTAGCAGATCTTTAAAATGCCTCCAGCTCTACTTCAAAAAAATCATGTGATGTTCCCTCCATTTCCTGCGTCCCTCCCGTTTCAGGTCCAAACCTACACCAGTAGATCAATCTCAACTACAGTATTGGACAATGAATGATCTGTTGTGATGAATGTTGCTGAGTCACGGGATACCTGGGACAGCTTTAAAGACCTACTAACTTTAGCTAGGTGCATGGCTCACACCTGTAATCCCAGCACTTTGGGAGGCCAAGGCGGGCAAGATCACGAGGTCAGGAGATCAAGACCATCCTGGCCAACATGGTGACACCCTGTCTCTACTGAAAATACAAAAATTAGCTGGGTGTGGAGGCAGGCACCTGTAAGTCCCAGCTACTCGGGAGGCTGAGGCATGAGAATCGCTTGAACCCAGCATAATGGAGGTTGCAGTGAGCTGAGATTATACCACTGCACTGCAGCCTGGGTGACAGAGTGAGACTCCATCTCAATAAATAAATAAATAATTTCTCATCCAAACCTGTAGACCTATGTGACAAGGAATACCGGGTAAAGTAATAATAAGATGATTTTCTTTTCTTTTATGGGATTTTCTGGGGGAAGAAATGGTATACAAACTGAACAAATAGTTTAAATTGCTGCTTGAAATGAGAGCAACAACGGGCGGGTATTAACCTCTGCCTACTGACCACTGGAGAACATTTCATTCTCTCGACAATTTCCCATAAATGGTCATTTCTGAACAGTGGAAGGCCGCCAGGCATGACGTGGACCAGTCAGCATCTTTCTCTGAGACATACAGAGCCTTGCCAAGGTCGCACAGAGGAGACTCAAGAGCATGATAAAGGTCAGCTAGGGCCTGGGTTCAAATCTCAGCTTCTCTACTTCAGAGCAGTGCAATCTTTTTGAAATTTCCTTTTCCTTTTGAGACAGGGTCTCACTCTGTCACTCAGGCTAGAGTGCAGTAGCCAACCACAGCTCACTACAACCTTGAACTTCTGGGCTCAAAGGATCTTCTCACCTCTGTCTCTTGAATAACTGAGACTACAGGCATATCTGGCTAATTGTTTTAAATTTTTTGTGGAAACAGGGGTCTCGCTTTGTTGCCCAGGCTGCCTTGTTGAAACGAAGTCTTGGTTTTCTCACTCATAAAACAGGGATTAAACCAATACCTAATGGCCCAGGACTGAAATCCATATGAAATGCCCAGAACACTGCCAAGCACTCAAGAAACACAGGCAGTTGGACTCCTCCCGGCCCCAGAGCCCAACAGCGCGCCCGTCACTCACCGGCGCATACGGGGGGCTGTACTCTCTGTACTTGCGGTGCCCCTTCTCACTGGGGCTGAAATCCGAGTCATCTGAGAAGTCAGAGAAGTCATCGCTAGAAGAAGCGTGGCGCTGTAATGACAGGGGAAGTAGACTCAGCGACCCTGCTGCAGGCAGGCCACTCGGGCGTAGTCAGCCTTGGGACAAGCTATGCTGGCATGTGCCGAAGGGCTCTGCGTTTCAACCAAAACATCTTACCTGGGGCACTTAGTGGCAATGGAGCATAAGCTACCAACTCTTTTAAAAAAAGGTCTTTATCCAATTTGAGATAAGCAAAGGCTTATTAAGAGTGCCCTCTGGGGCGGACAGCAAAAGCTCAGCCCCTGGGGCTCTCAGCCAGGCGCCATGCCAGGCAGTGGTGGCCCCGGTGAATCCCGGACCTACTTTGTGCTTGGACTTCCTCCTCTTCTTCGACCTCCTTTTCTCTTTCTCCCGCTCCTTCTTCCGTTTCCGCTTCAGTCTCCTGTGAGACTTCTCCTCGTCCGAATCACTGTGATGCTTCTCCCCCTTTTCCTTCCGGCTTCTCTCGGGCCCTCCGGAGGTATCCTGGGTCTCCTCTGCCCCATCATCTTCCAACTCGCCTTCCTCCAACTCTCCATCTTCCCTACAAACCAACCCCAAAGCCACCATGAACACAGGGTTTGAGAGACCTCCTAGGGCTCTGGGCTGGCCAAGGCTGACAGGACCCGAGGGCCTGGCTGTTGTGAGCGAGGAGAGACCCTGGGAGGATGCGGGGGCCATGGCCTCTTGTTCCATCCCTTATCCTGCCCCAGAAAAACTATGCTTGCTCCAGTCTAACCTGGCTGGGGGAGGGCTAGGAGTTTAAGGGCATTACCACCAACACTGGGACACATCTACGCCAGATTTCCAAACAGGACTAGTGTTCTTAGAAGAAACCAACAAGGTGCTGAGGTCACGTAAGTGGGAAAAGGCTCCTCTTGGGGATTCACAACACTTCATGCTGCAGAACTTCCAGGAAGCCCCATAGTCCAGAAACCCACACAGTTCTACTAGAAGCACTTGAAGCAATTCTGCACCTGGCTTGACCGCAGAAGTGCCTCTCCCAGGGAGTACAGACACGCATCCCCTCCTTACCAGGCCCAGTATCCCCTGCTGGGCCCTAGACCCATGAGCTGGGCGTCAGTGCCACCTGAGGCTGAGGATGGTGGCTGTGCACTGTGCAGAGGGCTGTGGTTCTGAAACAGGGGCTAGCTGGGCCCACCCGCAGGCAGGCCTGGGCTGTGGCCTGAGAACCCGTAAAGTACTTTATTACAAAAGCCCCATAAGAACCGCTGGAAACAGGCTCTAAGTCCCAGGTCACCAGGTCTGACCCACCCTCGTCAGTCCCACACCTCTGGGCTGGAGGCAGGCAGACACTGAGCAGCTGGAGGACAGGGATGGGTCCCAGGTGGGCCTCATAATGACACTGGTCCGCGTTTCTCTCCCTCCTCTGACTCACCTCCAGGTACCAGGAACCCCTTCTGGCTCCCCATCCTATATTCTTCCCACTCCCCCAGGTCACCCCAACCCCAAGGACTTTAAACATGACAAACCCTGCCTAGTGGACATCCTGCATATGTAAATATCTATGGGCTGGGATAGGGGGAGGGAATGGGTTCAGGAGGGGGCAGCTGGAAGAAGAATCCAGTTTTTGAGCCAAACCCACAGACACAGTGCTCACAAGTACAGGAGCTGGTAAAGGAAAAAAACAATTTTTCTGAAAAATTTTAAAAAGCTTCCCAAGTTCCCCATGAATGATCAGAAAAAGGCTTGCATGAGAGCATCCAACTCCTTCCGTCTCAATTAACTAGGACACAAAGAGAGGTGATGTGAGGAGGAAACGTCATGAGGCCAGGCCCCAAAAGGCTAACCACAAACAGAGCTGATCTGGGTGGAAAGGCCCTCAGCAGTCAGGCAGGAGCCAGTGCATTAGGGCACTTGCCTGCAGGCTCCGGCACACATGGCAGGCAGACTCCTCCCAGGAGCCCCCGATGTCCTTTCACTCATGTCTCTCCCTTTGTCTGCCTCCAGGCTGCTACCCAAACATCAAGGAACGCCTCAAGAGGGGCTTTTTCTGTGAATGCTCATTCCCAATTCAAAGGGAATAGGTTCTATTTCAAACCCAAGTGGCCCAGCCCCACGGATACCCCACGGATACCCCACGGATACCCCTCGGATACCCCTCGGCAGAGGTCAAGGGCAGCTCTCGAAACAGAATGCAGGACACAAAACTTTCTGCTGCTTCAAAGGCAGTAACACAGAGAGGTGACCTGACCCATGTGTGCCTCGTGTTGCTTCGCTGACTAGCAAACTTGGCACGGGGCGGAGGCACAGGCCGCAGTCCTGAGTAGGGAGGCGCCTTCCAGCCGGGGTGCGGCTCACAGAAACCAAGCGTGGGGCACAGCCCTCACTGGATGCCTCACCCACACTGAAAGGGCCACCAGACTGGGGAAACTGGTTTTGTCCCAAGGGAGAAGCTGTTACTCAGTGACACGGCAAACTTCCCACCAGCAGGGAGCTGTGCAGACACTGGGAAGTGGCGCCCTGATGGGAACACTGGGGGCAGGCCAGGGCCACACCTTAAGAGAAACACAAGGAGAGACAGATAGACTGAGCGGGAGAAGTCCTGGGACAGACTGGAGGTGTACAGGCCGGGGTTCCACGAAGAAAAGCCAAGAGCAACATCACTCTCAACACTTAAGCCTAGAAGGGATAAAGCTGAGAGGGACACGATCACCACCCAGGCCACTAATATTTTAAATGCCAAATCTGTGCCAGGTTGTTTGACTACCTCCTTCTCTGCGCTGTCCTCGTAGGAAAAAGATACAAATGACAAGAAACTTAGTCCATAAGGCAGGTGCATGATCATCAGGGCTGGGTCAGCTAAGCTGGAGCAGATGGCAGCCTCATCACGCCCTCTCCCCTATGTCCAACGCCATGGCACGGCAGGCGACAGTCTTGCCTAGGATCAGCTAAAGACTCCTTCCTTGTCCCAATGCCACCTGCTGGCTTAGATGAAGGTACCGGCTACCCTACATCTAAACACCTGGGGGCAGAGGACAAAAGACCATCCAAGGAACTCCAAGACCTTAACCATCATCCAGAATGATTCTAGAAAGGACTCCCTTTGTAAATGGGAGCTAAAAAGAAAATAAAAAATAAAGGACTCACCAAGGTAGAGAAGTATAGCATTCAAATCCACCCTACAAAGACCCGAGCCAAAGAGGGATTCTGCACATTATCAATATTAACAGCTCCAGACATGTCTGGGCTGAAAGAGAATCAACCATACAACTTTTCACAAAACAGGCTGTGACTACTTGAAATTTTGTTTCCCTAGAGTTGAGAGGCAGAGAAATAGAGGATTTTTTGTTGTTGTTAAATTGCTACTGGTTGATGAAGGAGCACTGAGATGGCGACAATGAACAGATCGCTCACTCTCAGTGCCATCTGGCCATGTCATGCCCTCAAGCCCCTCCGAGCCCTAGGCTAACCTCTGCCAATGGCCACGTCAGGGGGTGCCCCCACAAGACACTAAAGATGCCCTCCCAGCTAAACGTCCTGCGTGAATACAAGGTCTTAACTATATTTTTCGGACTCTGTTCAACAAAAATCAAAAAGGAAGGAAGGAAATCAAGCCAACTGGGAATCCTGTGGGCCACCGGCGCGACGGCACAGAGGCGGTCTCCACAAAACAGCAACCAGGTTTCAGTGGTGCCACTTAACAAACGCCGGCAAAATCCGTGTCAGAGTGGGATTAAATACCGAGGGAACACGCTTAATAGACCGCGACATAATCCCCCAAGAAACGTTGGGGAAGCCCCACTGCGCTAATCTTTTCAATCTAGACCTGCCAAACTCTCTTGAGACAAGCAAGCAGGAGAAAAGCCTGCCGCAGCGTCCCATGCAGGGATGCTCTATTCCCAGAGCCTGGATTGGCTGCACTCTGCCAGGGCCCTCAGGGACAGGAAAGCAACCACCCTGAGAGATGACTTGGAACTGGCCCCCAGGAGGAAATGGGAAGAGGATACGCCTCGCCTCCTGGACAAAGCTCCAGGGTGTTTCAGTTTCCATTTTCAGAGCTGGCTGCTCCTCCCGCTGGGTCAAATAACAGATCTGGACGCCCACTTTAAGGAACAGGCCGATGCTATAGGGTCCACAAGCATGCTGGGTTCAGCACACACCATGGGCTTGGCAAAAACAGTGCTTAGTAAAGATACTTCATGTCTAAGCTGGCGTGGGGGCTCATGCCTGTAATCTCAGCACTTCAGGAGGCCAAAGGAGGCAGATCACTTGAGGTCAGGGGTTCAAGACCAACCTGGCCAACACGGCGAAACACTGTCTCTACCAGTAATACAAAAATTAGCGGGGCTTGATGGTGGGCGCCTGTAATTCCAGCTAATCAGGAGGCTGAAGCACAAGAACTTGAACGTGGGAGGCGGAGATTGCAGTGACCTGAGATCATGCTATTGCACTCCAGCCTCGTAGACAGAGTGAAACTGTGTCTTAAAAAAACAAAACAAACAAACAAAGAAAATATAATGCCAGCACTTTGGGAGGCCAAGGCAGGCAAATCACCTGAGGTCAGGAGTTCAAGACTAGCCTTGCCAACATGGCGAAACTCCGTCTCTACTAAAAATGCAAAACCTAGCCCAGTGAGGTGGAAGGCGCCTGTAATCCCAGCTACTCAAGAGGCTGAGGCAGGAGAATCTCTTGAACCTGGGAGGCAGAGGTTGCAGTGAGCCAAGATTGCACCACTGTTGTCTAGCCTGGGCAACAAACAGAGTGACTCGGTCTAAAAAAAACAAACAAACAAAAAAAACCCACCATATTTCATGTCCAAAGTAGACATAACATTTCAAAGTAGATATTTCATATTGCCTCATGCAGCAGCCTACAGATCTGGGCATTATGCTTCTTTCAGCAGACCAAGTAACACAACTAGCTCTGCCTCTTCTCTCGAGTATGCTTGGTCTGTAACCTGAGCCTTGCTTTTCTGATCTACTGAATGGGATAACAACAGCACCTATCTCAAGGGTTGTGAAGATTAAGAGATAACAGGGATAAAGCCCTTGACACATGAGGGACTGGCACAAAGGAACGAGCAGCTGTTGGTTGTAAGGACCAGTTAGCATGAGGGCACCTCTCCACGGAAAGCCCTAACTAGCTGGAATGCTAGCTGGGAAGCGTGTTCTTTGTAAGAAAGCTACAGCCAGCTCTCCCTGACGGACACTGCTGACTGGGCCAACAAGTTCTTGTGTTACTTGGTGCCAACCATGCATTGCAGTATGTTTTCCCAACCCAGTTTTGTCCTGCTGACAAAACTGACAAAAGCGACATCTCCCCTTCCTCAGCTCTAATCTAGGCAGTACCAGAAGCCACCAAGTGGCTATCAAGAGAAAAAGGCTTAGGGAGAGCTGAGCCCTGGGGAAAAAACAAAAGCCTCTTACAGAAATGAAGCTTGGCAACATGGCAGCTCTCTAGACAAGAGGGTTGGATGAAAGCTGAAAGGGGCCTGGGGTTTGTGGATCGACCTGGTTTACAAAGGGTTGGGAAAAAAAAAAGCAAAGTACAACAAAAAAGATGCAAACTCAAGTGGCTGTTACCTTAAGATCATGAGAGCCCTTGATAAGAGGCGGCTAGGTTAATGTGAAGGTCAGGGTTATGATCATTAACTGCCCAGACTCTCAACAAATTGCCTGGGTAGGCTCTGAATGACCCATTAACCAGGGACAAAATTACGAAAATTACAAGGAGGCGCCGCCTCTTCAAATGTTTAACAACTGGCCTAACTGCAGAAGTCCAGGATCCCCAAGTCCGATTCTGTGGGACAGTCGTTTACTAGAAGTGAAGGCGCAGGGCCTTTGCTTTAGAAATTCGGCTCAGTGCTCATGCCTAAGAAAGGCCCCCAAGACCTTCCCTTGGTTAGGATGGAGTGAAGCAGCCACAGGGGAAACCTCACTGAGGGATTTTCAGAGCCAGGAAATTCTTGAAATAAACCTCTGGGTCTTGCACATGCTTTTCAGTGTCGTTACTATCTAGGTTCATCAACCAGAAATCAAGAACAACTGCGTTCTGCGTCACCTTTTCCTCAGCATTCTCAGATGTCATCATAGCCTGCTCTGTGACGTCATGCCATTTCCATGGTAACACGCCCACACCAAGGCAACCACGCAAGTGGGACGCACAAAACTGGCGAAGAGAAGTCCAGCCATCAGCACCTGTACCCTGTGTCCACACCTCTCACTTCAATGTAAGACAGTCTACCCACTGCTGGCATCCAGATACCAACACACCTACTGGCGGATGTGACTGTAGGAGAAATTGGAGCCATCTGAACCGGACCGGGTATTTGAGATGTTGTTAATTTTGTTAGGAATGAGTTTCATAGTAACGTTTTTTGTTTTGTTTAGAGATGGAGTCTTTACTCTGCCACCAAGGCTGGAGTGCAGTGATGTGATTTCGGCTCACTGCAACCTCCTCCTCCTGGGTTCAAGTGATTCTCATTCATCAGCCTCCAGAGTAGCTGGGATTACAGGCACCTGCCACCACACCCAGCTAAATTTTGTATTCTTTGTAGAAATAGAATTTCACCATGTTGGTCAGGCTGGTCTCCAACTCCTGAGCTCAGGTGCTCCACCTGCCTCAGCCTCCCAAAGTGCTGGGACTGCAGGCGTGAGCCACCGCGCCCAGCCTATAGTGAGGTTTTAAAAAATCCTCAAATTAGAGATTCATACTGAAGAATCTACAGGTGTAGGGCAGGCACAGCGGCTCATGCCTATAATCTCAGCACTTTGGGAGGCCAAGGCAGATGGATCACTAGAGCCCAGGAGTTTGAGACCAGCCTGGGCAACATGGGGAAGCCCCTTCTCTACAAAAAATACAACAATTAGCCTGGCGGCATGCACCTATAATCCCAGCTACTCAGGCAGCTAAGGTGAGAGGACCGACTGTGCCAGGAGGCAGAGGCTGCAGTGAGCTACGATTGCACCACTGCACTCCAGCCTCGGCAACACAGTGAGACCCTGTCAGATTGCTTGAGCCCAGGAGTTAGAGACGAGCCTGGGCAACACAGTGAGATCCCCACTCTACAAATAATTTAGAGATGGGGGTCTCTCTATGTTGCCCAGGCTGGTCTTGAACTCCTGGACTGAAGCGATCCTCCTGCCTTGGCCTCCCAAAGTTCTGGGATTAGAGGCATGAGCCATTGTACTCAGCCTGTACAAACAATTTAAAACTTTTTTTTTCCCATAATAAAAAGAAAGAAAGAAAAAAGTTCCAAGTGGGACAACTCAGCAACGTGAGGAGAGGCTGCAAGGTCCCCAAGCAGTTATTTAATAATTTCCCAGCAGAGAGCTGGAATCCGGGCTTGGAGGCCTTCACAAACTCCTCACAAGGCCTACACTGAGGCTCAGAAACAGGAAGAAATTTGCACATGGGGGTCACAGCAGGAAGCAGCAGAACTAGAAAGTAAGTCTACTTTCCCATGCAAAGACCAGCTCTTAACCTCTGCCCTGATGACAACTACAAATTATGTCAGTCGAAAAGATTAATTTGCTAAACAAGTCAATTGACAAAACAACACCCACCCTGAAATTTATAATCGAGTGGGGAAAAATAAGATATACATACATAAAACAGACTTCATGAATCAGTATTCCAAGGAACACCAGAATGGAGTACCAAGACTCTGGGCAAATTCCTTCAACACTCTGTGCCCCAGTTTCCTTAACTGTGCAGCAGAGGCAACCATGGAGTCCCCAGGATGGTCATGTGACGCAAGCACTTAGCAGGAATCTCGCCCAGAATAAACGCTTAGGAGTAAAACCTACCCAAACGCAAAGACACAAGGCCAATATAGTCCTTCCAATATCAAATGAAGAGAATGGTAGCATTTCAAAAATCTGACCAAAGACATCCAGATAGAGCATAAGAGGCTCACGGAAAGACTGAAGGAATTCTGGCCAAAAAAAAAAAAAAAAAAAAAAAAATAGGACTCATCCCAACACAAAGAGAAAGAAATACAAATCCCAGGAAGTGAAATTCCAAAGTCCCCTAACATGAAAGGAATGCCTTCGCCCCCAAGTGTGCAGCGTCCACTCTGGGGTTTGTCCAAGCACGCGAACCTCTTAGGCAGAACATTTCTGTAGAGCTTCGAACAGGCTGACCATGAAAAAACCCAGCTGGCTAGAGGAAGCTTGTGGAGACAAAGATGCCATTTTCTTTGCCTGAGTAGCTATTCTTCCACTCCTACGAGCTCTGAACATTTACATTATTGAGCAAAGGTATCTATCCCTCAGATCCAAGTTACTCCTGGCAGATGAACCTCTGGAATTTGCTTCTCAGCAATGAAGAGTTTTCTAACCACCTTCTGATGCCAACTAAGCTTCAGATGTCTTAAAGCTGCAAAGATCATGGTTTTCATCTAAGGAGGACTGATTTCTATTACTCCAAAGGAGAAAGCCTAATCATTTAACTTACGAACTAAGACTTCTCGTTATTTATAATTTTTTTTTTTTTTTTTTTTTTTGAGACAGAGTCTTGCTCTGTTGCCAGGCACCAGGCTGGAGTGCAGTGGCGCGATCTCGGCTCACTGCAACCTCCGCCTCCCAGTTCAATCAATTCTCTTGCCTCAGCTTCCCTAGTAGCTGGGACCACAGGTGCGTGCCACCACGCCCAGCTACTTTTTGTATTTTTTAGTACAGACGGGGTTTCACCATGGTCTCAATCTCTTGACCTCGTGATCCGCCCACCTCGGCCTGCCAAAGTGCTGGGATTACAGACGTGAGCCACCATGCCCAGCCTATTTATAATTTTTATTTTTATTTCCTTGATACAAGGTCTTGCTCTGTCACGCAGGCTGGAGTGCAGTCGTGCGATCATGGCTCACTGCAGCCTTGACGTCCTGGGCTCAAACAATCCTCCCAACTTAGCCTCCCAAGTAGATGGGACTACAAGCATGTGCCACCATGCCCAGCTAATTTTTGTATTTTTTTTTTTTTTTTGTAGAGATGGGGTTTCAGGCTGGGCACAGTGGCTCATTCCTGTAACCTCAGCACTTTGGGAGGACAAGGCAGGCAGATCACTTGACATCAGGAACTCAAGACCAGCCTGGCCAACATGGTAAAACCCCATCTCCACTAAAAATACAAAAATTAGCCCAGTGTGATGGCATGCACCTGTGGTCCCAGCTACTCGGGAGGCTGAGGCAAGAGAATTGCTTGAACCCAGAAGGTGGAGGTTGCAGTGAGCCAAGACTGTGCCACTGCACTGCAGCCTGGGCGACAGAGTGAGACTCCATCTTAAAAATATATATAAAAATAAAGCCAGGCACGGTGGCTCACACCTGTAATCCCAGCACTTTGGGAGGCCGAGGCGGGCAGATCATGAGGTCAAGAGATCAAGACCATCCTGGCCAACATGGTGAAACCCCGTCTCTACTAATAAAATACAAAAAAATTAGCTGGGCATGGTGGTGCACACCTGTAGTCCCAGCTACTCAGGAGGCTGAGGCAGAATTGCTTGAAGCCGGGAGGCGGAGGTTGCAGCGAGCCGAGATCGCGCCACTGCACTCCAGCCTGGCACCTGGTGACAGAGTAAGACTCTGTCTGTCTCAAAAAAAATAAATAAATAAAAATAAAAATAAACATCCCACATGGTGGGAGCTCCGTTTCCCCTCCTGGATTTCCCCTCTGGAATCCCCTTCCACACTCTTCGTGGAAGTCTTTCTCTTCTCCTTTTCTTCTCTTTTCTCTACCTAAATAAGATCATCTTTCAGCAACAACAACAACAACAACAAAATAATAATAATAAACAAATAAGAGATCTGGGCCTAAGATTCTTGAAATTTGTTCATGTACCACCTGAAGAATTTATTGGCCAGGTGCAGTGACTCACGCCTGTAATCCCAGCACTTGAGAAGGCCAAAGCAGATGGATCACCTGAGGTCAGGAGTTCAAGACCAGTGGCCAATATGAGGAAACCCCATCTCTACTAAAAATACAAAAATTAGCTGGGCATAGTGACACACACCTATAATCCCAACTACTCAGGAGGCTGAGGCAGGAGAATCACTGGAACCCAGGAGGTGGAGGTTGCAGTGAGCAGAGATTGTGCCATTGCACTCTGGCCTGGCAACAGAATAAGACTCTGTCTCAAAAAAATAATAGTAATAATTTTTTATGAAGAACTGCAATTATCTGTATACAACCTGTTTGTTAATTTCTAGTCACCTGTGAGTTCCTTCAGGGCAGACAAGAATAAGGTTCACAGTAACCCCAAGTTTCCAAGGGCCCAGAACAGGACCAGGTACAGAATGGGTGCATGCTCAGTGCTTATTCTACATGAAGTATCAATCTCAGCTCTCTTACCCTTTTGCTCAATTTCATCAACAGAAACAATAGCAAATTTCCAAGACACCTTTTTCAGCAACCTGTATCACTTAAAACTTTGACACAAAGTCATTCAAGTGTTTATCAAGGGATTCCAAGTAAGCCTGAAAGTGATGGATGCACAGACTGAGCAGAAGAGACAGGCCCTGCCTCGGATGCAGCCCGCCTGTATAGCCCATGGGTTTCGGTTACCGTGACTGCTCTCATTCCCTGTGGAGTGGCAGGACCTGCCTGGAATCCCAAGGAAACCTAAGCCCTGGTGTCTGTTAGGAAAATGAGGAGGGCAATAATCCAAGCCACCTGCAATGGACTTTTAGCCAAGTGACACTAGTGTCTGGGCCCAGCTCCCTTGGTGAGGCCATAGCAGGGATGTGATGGCCATGATCTACTTCCACATGGGCCTCAAGAAGTCTCCAGTTACTTCTAATGAATGAAAATCCCTTGCATTTAAGGGTTCAAAAGCCTAGGCTTGGGCCTTTACATTTACTGGAAGGAGTGGAACGCAGGGAGGATGGAGCCACAGTGGACTTAGGAGGGGTCTCGAGAGCCAACTTTAAATGGAAAATCTATATTCCCTCCTCATTCCCTCCTACCACAGAAATAATGACAACGGTTGCTGTGCAGGCAGACAGTGCATACCATAGCGCGTGGTGGCAACTTTCTACTCAACCCTGCTGCTGTAGCGCAGAAGCAGCCACCGATGATCTAAATGAATGAATATGGCTGTGTGCCAATAAACTTTACCTACTCGCCAGGCCCAGAGGCTCACGCCTATAATCCCAGCACCTTTTTTTTTTTTTTTTTTTTAAGATGGGGTTTCACCATGATGGCCAGGCTGGTCTTGAACTCCTGACTTCAGGTGATCCACCCACCTCGGCCTCCCAAAGTGCTAGGATTACAGGCATGAGCCACCACGCCCGGCTAATCCCAGCACTTTGAGAGGCTGAGGAGGGCGGATTAATTGAGGTCAGGATTTTAAGACCTGCCTGGCCAACATGGTAAAACCTCATCTCTACTAAAAATACAAAAATTAGCCAGGCATGGTGGCACAAGCCTGTAATCCTGGCTACTCCGGAGCTTGAGGCAGGAGAATCACTTGAACCAGGAGGCAGAGGCTGTGGTGAGCT